>PVJN01056497.1:0-12753 GCA_004026805.1 Lasiurus borealis | reverse complement strand
CACAAACCTTATTTTGATGTAATTGTTTTGGGTGTCAGCTTCTCATGGTTCTTGCCTTGTTTTCCAATTAGTTTAAGTGTCCTTTATAAAACAGGAGAGGCCCTCTTTTTCAAATGGCTATTTATGGAAATTGATAGCTGTCATTGCTGGTCAAGGCAAAAGTTAAGTGATAGGACTAAAATAGGGATCTGGTTTTCAAGTAATAGGTATTTGGAATAATTTTTTCACTGTGTGTTCTTAATGAATTTAATATCATTTGATTTTGTAATGCACCTTACCTTAAATGGAAGGATATAGAAAAGCTCAAGAGGTCTGTAGGATGTTTTCAGCTTTTGAATAATAACCCTTGGTTTTTTTCCATGTGTTACTCTGAAGTAGAGTGTAAACAGATAGTTTATCAATCTGATACATACAGCCTGCTCTCTGTTTATGAAAGATCTTGAATCAGAATGACCTATCCATGAGTTGTAAGAACATGGAACTTAACATCCATTTGGAACTGCTTGTACATAAATGAGTAGTAGTGATTTGGTGGTATGACAATGGTTAATCTATATTTGCGGGTCTTTTCAAGCTTCAGTATTGACCTATGTAAAACAGTAAAATGACTTCTTACTCTGTATCATTAGTAATCCTTTGAAATTTTACTGTTTTACAATTACTTAAACACTGATATCAATCTCTGTAATCATACTAGGCTTGAATATATCTCCACATGAGTTTCTATAGTTGAAGTAATAAAGTTAGCTTTGTGTTTAATATGATTATCTAGAGATTGTTCATATGCAACATATGGCAAGATTGGATTTAGATAGATAGTTTTAGTAGTCTTACTAAACTGTTTTTTTCTGCCTGGTGTATTTATTTAATTAACTTGTCAGTCTGGCATGTTTTTTTTTATCCTGCCACTAGATGGCAGGAATAATAAAAGGTAGTTTGAAATGTCAACTTTAGCTTGTGGTCTTAGCTGCTTTGTACTTTCTTTATACTGCTGTTTTCATTTTCCATTAGTGCTGAATTTTGTGACAGCTAATGGAACTTCTGTAGATCTGGCATCTTATGTAGTCTAAGAGTACCTAGTGCCAGGGTAAAGGAGAAAAGAAGGAAGAGAAGAAAATCTTTATGTAATCATTAATGTTCTAGCCCTGTGCTTTTCATCTGTATTTTTATTTTCTCTGTGGAATTCTATTTCTTTTATTCTTTAGTGCTCTTATACTAGAGGCCCATTGCACAAAGATTCGTGCAAGAATGGGCCTTCCTTCGCTTGGGCCTGGGCTGTCTTTCTGCCTTTGTTCCTGTGCTGAGCTACCTTTCCGCCTGCTCAGAGGCCCGGAGTGGCTGGGCGGCACAGAACAGCTGCGTCGTCGCCATGGCAACAATGCAAGCATCCTGGGCCCAGCAGCTAGATGCCTGCTTATGCATATTAACTTGCCATCTTTGTTGGGTTAATTTGCATACTCGGTCCTGGTTGGCTGGTGGGCATTATGAAGGTACAGTCGATTTGCATCTTTCTCTTTTATTACTGTAGATTGCCATCCATAACTGGTAACTGTTGATGACATTAGTTGCCTCCTCATTTATTAGGTGAGTTAACCTGGACAATTTTATAAAATCTTACAACACTGTACTTTGCAAACAGACTCAGTTATAATTGACTATATAAATCTTTTCATAGAATGCTTGTTTTTAGCCTTTGAAGAATAGTGGACAGTGGGTAATGTGATGTAGCTTCCACGATTATGTTCCTTTACATAAGACTTTGTCTTACTAGTGGACTTGCATCTGTCTCCCATTGCTGGAGTTATGAAGTAAGCAGTCATCCTATATAATAAAAGGCTAATAGCAAATAGATCAAACGGCTGAACAACCGGTCACTATGACATGCACTGACTACCGGGGGGAAGGCGCTCTGCAGGAGCTGCCCCCTGGTGGTCAGTGAGCTCCCACAGGGAGAGTGCCACTCAGCTAGAAGCTGGGCTCACAGCTGGCAAGTGAAGTGGCGGTGGCGGAAGCCTCTTCTGCCTCTGCAGCAGCACTAAGGATGTCCAACTGCCTCAGGGAGCAGACCTAAGCCATCAGTCAGATATCCTTGAGGGCTCCTGGACTGCGAGAGGGTGCAGACCGGGCTGAGGGGCCTGCCCTTCCCTCCCCACCCGTGAGTGCACAAATTTTGTGCACTGGGCCTCTAGTGTTGTAGATAGAAATCCATGTAGCAGAGAACTGCTGGCAGCCTTTATGAGGTTCCAATCAACAGCCAGCATCAAGGAAATGGATTCTACTTAATTGAGCTTGAGATGCTTGGCTTTGGTGAGGTATTAGTCATTTGGAATTTTGGTTTTCAGATGTTCTCCCTCAAGAAAGAACCAAAATTTTAAATAGCTTAACATAGATTTTCTTATTTTAATAAAGCCACTTATCATTAAGGAGCTACAAATTTCCCACCTCTATGGATTTTGGGCATTTTTTTTTTCAAAGAGAGGAGGAGAATGTCTTCTTAAAACAGAAAAAAAATGTCTCATTCAGATTTTTTCATTTATGAAAATAATTTTCTTCCTTGTCAGTAACAGGACTGCTTAAAGAGTAAAATGTTACTTTTAAAATTAGTAAAACAACCATACTTAAAATTTCTGTGTTATTAGAAAAATTCAATAACAGGGGAATCAGGAAGAGATGCAGAACTAATTGTTAAAACTTTAAATCCATAAGTAATCAGTTCAAATCAAAATACTAATAGATTATGGTGATGATTACTAATGAAGACTATGTCTTGGAAGATGTCATGGGCAATAGGAACAACAGAGTTAAACTGTCCTGCATTCTTTTTTTCTTATCATTTGAACCTAGATTTTCCTTTTTATCAGATAAGTTTTTGAGTCATGTATAACATCTGAATTATAAAAGTGAACTGGCTCTTTTAAAGATCAAATTCCTTGTTCCTAAAAACAGTTTTAAAGTATGAAGGGAAAATTACGAGAAAAAAGACTTCTGCATTCTTTCTTTTTTTTTTTTAATTTTATTCTTTTTTATTTAAAAAAAAAACTTTATTGTTGAGTATTGCAGATATTCTCTGCTCCCCCTGCCTTTTTCTCCCATTGCCCCTTACACCTAGATCCTGCCCCACCCAGGCCTTTACCCCACCCTATTATCTGTGTCCATGGGTAATGCATCTATGTCTATCAGTTCTTTGGCTATTTCTTCCTGCGTCAAACCACCTCATCCCCTTCCTTCTAAGATTTGTAAGTTTATTATGTTCACATGCTTCAGGTTCTATTTTATTCATAAATTTATTTTGTTCATTAGATTTCTTGTTAATTTACTTTTATTTTTAGATTCAATTGTTACGTATTCATTGCCATTTTATCATTCATATCTTCTTTTTCCCCTTCTTAAAGAAGATCCTTTAAATTTCATTTCATATAATATTGGTTTGGTGGTGATGAACTCTTTTAGCTTTATCTTGTTTTGTGAGTTTCTTTATTTGACCTTCAATTTCTAAATGATAGCTTTGCTGGGTAGCATAATCTTTGTCCTTGTTTTTCATCACTTTGAATATTTCTTGCCACTTCCTTCTGGCCTGCAAAGTTTCTGTTGAGAAATCAGCTGTCATATAGGTCCTCTCTTGTAGGTAACTGCTTTTCTCTTGCTGCTTTTAGGATTCTCATTGTCTTTTAACCTTTGCCATTTTAATTATGATGTGTCTTGGTGTGGGCTTCTTCGGATTCATCTTTTTGGGACTCTGCACTTCATGGACTTGTATGTCAAAATTTTTTTTTTTTCACCAGGGTAAGGGAAGTTTTCTGTCATTTTTTCAAATAGATTTTCAATTTCTTGCTCCCTCTCTTCTCCTTCGAGCACACTCATTATCTGAACATTGATACACTTGAAGTTGTCCAAGTTGCTCCTTACGCTATTTTTATTTTATTTTTTTATATTTGTATTGATTTCAGAGACGGAGAGAGAGAGATAAACATCAGTGATGAGGGAGGAGAAACCAAGATGGTGGCATAGGTAAACCTAAACTGCTGCCTCGCACAACAATTTCAAAATTACAATTAAAAGACAAAACAGATATCATCTAGAACCACATGAAGGCTGGCTGAGTGGAAATTCTACAACTAGAAGGAAAGAGAAAAGCTTACGGAGACCCAGAAGAGCTGTAGGAGGCAAAGGTGCATGCGCAGAGAGGGCTGGCAAATGAGTACACGGCTGGCTTTCTCAATTGGGAAGGAGACAAAAGCTTCCGAATGCTCTGAACTCCAGTTCCAGGAGATATTCTGTGGATCCAGACTCATTTGGGGAGAAACTGGACTGTCTTGCAGTGGGCGAAACTCGGGGACGGCTTTCTCTAAGCAGTGTTTACAGCAATTACCGCTGGACACTGAGACCCAGGGGCCTCTTAGGGCAGGGCTGACGGGAAGCCATTGCTATCTGCTCTGCCCAGAGACTCCACCCCATCCAAGCTGAGCACAGAGGCTTTTGCAAGTCTTGTCTCATAAGGATGTCTCTAGCACAGAAGTTCTCCCAGCATAGACACAGCTGATCCTTACAGCCAATTGGCCTAGAGGTCAATTTCTCCCAGTGATAGCAACAATAATGAAGGCTTAACTACAACAAGACTGTGCACACAGTCCACAGAGGGGTGCATTAAGAGTGTCCACCTCAGGTAACTGAGGAGGCTGAGCCACTGGGCCCTATAGGGCACCTAGCACACAAAGCCACTCTATAAACTCAGGGAAGCAGCCAAAATGCGGAGACAAAGAAACAGGTCACAAATGAAAGAAATGGAGGAAAGCAAAAGACTGGATATAGAATTAAAAAACATGGTTATAAGGTTTTTCAAGAATTCTCTAGAAAAGGGCAATAAATTTAGCGATACCCTTGAGGATATGAAAAAGGACTAACTAGAAATTAAGCATACACTGACTAAGATAAAAAATAATATACAGAGATCCAACAGCAGACTAGAAGAACACAAGAATCAAGTCAAAGATTTGAAATACAAAGAAGTAAAAAACACCCAACCAGAAAAGAAAAAAGAATCTAAAAAAAAGAAGATAGTGAAAGTACGGAGCCTCTGGAACAACTTCAAGAGTACCAACATCTGAATTATAGGGGTGACAGAAGAAAGAGAGCAACATACTGAAAACTTATTTGAAGAAATAACAGAAAACTCCTATCTTGTGAAAGAAATAGACTTACAAGTCCAGGAAGCTCAGAGAACCCCAAACAAAAGGAATCCAAAGAGGACCACACCAAGACACATCATAATTAAAATGCCAAGAGCAAAAGCAGAGAATACTAAAAGCAGCAAGAGAAAAACAGTTACCTATAGGGGAGCAACCATACGATTGTCAGCTGATTTCTCAACAGAAACTATGCAGGCCAGAAAGGATGGCAAGAAATATTCAAAGTCGCCGAAACTGGTTTGGCTCAATGGATAGAGCGTCAGCCTGTGGACTGAAAGGTCCCAGGTTCGATTCCGGTCAAGGGCATGTATCCTGGTTGCCAGAACATCCCCAGTAGGGATGTGCAGGAGGCGGCTGATTGATGTCTCTCATCGATGTTTCTAGCTCTCTATCCCTCTCCCTTCCTTTATAAAAAATCAATAAAATATATTTAAAAAAAAGAAATATTCAAAGTGATGAATAGCAAGAACCTACAACCAAGATTACTCTACCCAGCAAAGCTATTATTCAGAATTGAAGGTCAGGTAAAGAACTTAACAGATAAGAAAAAGCTAAAGGAGTTCAGCAACACCAAGCCAGTATTATATGAAATGCTGAAAGATATTCTTCAAGAAGAAGAGGAAGAAGAAAAAGATAAAGATAAAATTTATGAACAAATACATATCAACAAGTGAATCTAAAAACCAAGTGAATAAAAAACCTGATGAACAGAATAAACTGTTGAATATAATAGAATTAGGGGCATAGAAAGGGAGTGGACTGACAATTTTCAGGGGGTGGTATTTGGGGGGTGGGTGTGGGAAGAGACTGGACAAAAATTGTATGTCTAAAGATGAGGACAGTGGTGGGAGTTAAGGGCAGAGGGTGGGGTGGGAACCTGGTGGAAGGGAGCTATGGGCGGAAAAAAGAGGAACAGTTGTAATCTGAATAATAAAGATTTATTTTTTAAAAAAGAAACATCAGTGATGAGAGAGAATCATTGATTGGCTGCTATCCTGTACTGGGGACTGAGCCTGCAACCCAGGCAGATGCCCTTGACTAGAATCGAAACTGAGATCCTTCAGTCGTCAAGATGAATCTCTGTCTACTGAGCCAAACAGGCTAGGGCAGTGGTCAGCAAACTCATTAGTCAACAGAGTGGCAAACCATGGCTCGCAAGCTACATTTTGCTGACCACTGGGATAAGGCATCTTTATATTTTTGAATTTTTTTTAAATTTTTGTTATAATCTGGTGTTGTTTTTTTTTTTCTCATATTTCAAATTGCTGTTTTGATTCTTGGCGTCTTCTACTTTACTGTTGATTCTCTGTAAATTTTTCATTGCAGTAGTGTATCTTTCATTTCTGATTGGTCCTTTTTATGTCATTGTTCTCACTAAGTTCCTTGAAGTTCTAAAGGAATTCTTATAACCATTGTTTTGAATTTGTATATGGTAGTTTTCTTGCTTCCATTTTCTTTATTTTTCTGGAGATTTCTTCTGTCCTTTCATTTGTGACATGTTTCTTTGTGCATTTTGGCTGTTTCCTTGTTTCTGTTCTATGTATTAAGTAGAGCACCTATGTCTCCTGGAGTTGGTAGAATGGCCTTACATAGAAGAATGTCCTGTAGGGCTCAGTGGCTCAGCCTCCCCAGTCACCTGAGATGAGCACTCAATGTGTGCCTCTGTGTGCACTATGTGCATTGTGCTATTGTAGTTGAGACTTGATTGCTGTTGGCACCACTGAGAGGGATTGATCTCCAGCTCATCAGCTGTGCAGGAGACATCCCTATAGAGCAGGACTTGCTTCAGTGGGGTTTTGTGCTCATTGAGTCTGCCCTTTGAGTGTGTTGCTTTTGGAGGTGGTAGGGTTATAATATGGGGTGGTCTGAAGCTGAACACTGGGTGCACTGGTGCTACCTGTGCGCTGCCTAGGGCTACCAGGCACAGGCTACAAAGTGATCTGCAGACGACTGCTACTTGTGTTTTGCTTGGAGGTGCCTAAGTGGTCATAGCATTAAGGCTAACAATATACTGTTCTTTCACTTAATTTATTGTTAGACATTTTTCTGATTTTTTTCTGTGTTGTATACTTCCATATTTTTACAGCAATTGGGAATTAACTTGCCACCTTAAAAATTTCTTCTTGAAGATAGAAAAGCCATAGGTTAATTTTAGGATTGTGGCATAATTTTTTTGCCTTTAAGATTAAGGGTATTTAATGATAGTTTTCTTTAGTACATAATCATGAGATTGCATTGTTGTTTGAGTATACATTAGGTATTTCAGTGTAATATAAGATGAAATAGCAAATCTAAAACCAAATGTATCAGAAGGAGAAATGCATAGGCAGCCCTAGTTTACAAATGTGTTGGCACTTTTTGTTTTCCTAAAGAAACAATTTAATTTAGTTTTATGTTGAATAAGCCTTAGTTTGTAAAGTACCATTAATGTTTTTAATACGGTATTGTACTAATATCTCTACTAGGACCTCAGAAGTATAACCATTTTTCCATGAATGGAATTCCATTATTTAATCTTGTCTTGCTTCTTTCGGAGGTAGTCTCTTTTCCCTAAGTCAAGCATATAAATTATTCTTAGCTTTTGAATAGTTTGTTGGGTGGAAGAAGATACAAACTATGGAATTTACAGAGAAATTTTTTTAAGGGTAACTTCCAGAAACAAGTTTTATAGAGAAAAGCCATTTAAAAATGTAGTGCCTTTGACTAGTCGAAGGACACTTCAGGGTCTTGTGAAAATATGTTTCCGAAGAAAATTATGTATCTTAGTTTCTTATAAAGGTGGATCTCCAAGACTTCTTTAATTTATAAAATGGCTATTTTTCTTCCTTTGTAAATTAAAAACACACACACAAAAAAACATTTTACTCTTTCCCTCTCCAGTTTCCTTTTGCACTTTAAACAATTAATTTGCTCTTCGTATTTATATGCCCCTTCCAGAAATGAAAAAGGTCCATATGAGAATTATTTTGTCTGTCTTAATAAATTTTTCTCACATAATTGAAACTACCCTGTTGCTTTAGAGGTTGGGTACAGAGAATTAGGGGGAGGCACTTTTTAAAAAATATATTTTTATTGATTTCAGAGATGAAGAGAGATGGGGGGAGAGATAGAAACATCAATGAGAATCATTAATTGACTGCCTCCTGCATGCCCCACACTGGGTTTGAGCCTGCCACCTGGGCATGTACCCTGATTGAGAATCGAACTGGGAACTCCTGGTTCATAGGTCGATGCTCAACCACTGAGCCATGATGGCTGTGTAAGGCACTTACTTTTTAAAAACTATTATGAAAATGTCAAACCAAAAATACAGAAGACTATAATCTACCATCTGTATTTAATAATTATCATCTTTTTGCCAAACTTGTTTCCAAACCATTTTGTTTAAGCTAAAATACTGAAAATTGCTCTGACAATATTAATAAAAGAGATACGTAAAATCTGGTAATGTTCTCAAACTATTTTAAGGTAGCTGTTATTTTACTACTTGTATGTTTGTCTTTTATTTTAGTTTTATTTAATACATAATTTCTCAGTACCTAGTTTTATTTGGGGAAAACTGTAATTTGTATGAGAATTTGTGTGTGTATGAAATTTTCCATAATGAAGTTTGCATTATTTGTCTATACAATTATTTAAATAGTGTGTATATATGTAAACTACATACACACAGTATCATGAAAAATTTCTAGCATACACAGAAGTAGAGCTAATACTAAAATGAGCTTCTGTATATACATCATTTAGCTTAAACAGGTACCAATTTATGGTTCATCTTGTTTTGTCTATAATACTCCCCAGCTATTTAAATGTTTTTAATATGTAAATTGGATATGCTAAAATGAGGACTACTTTTGTGCGCACTGTTGCTTTAGTTTAATGAAGAAAGAGAGTAGAAGACAAAGAATTTAAGTCAGTGTTACTATTCATTACTAATGTGCCAAAAAGGAGAATTAAGTAAACATTAATTGAGCCTCAAGAATGAAGTGCCAGAAATTATATGATAAACCTCCACTGATGCAAAAATCACTATTACATTGTGAGAAGAATAGAGTAAAGGTTTTAGCATGATGGAAAGGAAGGATGGAATATTAGGGAATTCAAGTTTTAGATGATTACATGAAGGCCGAATAAAATGAATGGTAATATAGTGGGTTTCCATGTAGATGGAGCAATGAGCTGAGAAAAAAACAAGCCAGAATTGCTCAGTAAGAAGCTAAAACTCAAGATGGAGAGATTCATTCATAGTTCAGTTGTTTATTGCAGTGATTTTCAGCCTTTTCAAATCTCATGGCACACAAACTTAAATACTAAAATTTTGTGGCACAACCCAAAAATACATATATATTAGAGGCCTGGTTCATGAAATTTGTGTGCAATTAGGGGCAGGGGGACACTCATCCCGGTCTGGGCCCTCTTGTAGTCCGGAAGCCCACAGGGGATGTCCGACTGATAGCTTAGGCCTGCTCCCTGGGCCTAAGCTGTGAGTCAGACATCCTTAGCACTGCTGCAGAGGCTGGAGAGGCTCCTGTCCCCACTGCTGCACTCGCCAGCTGTGAGCCTGGCTTCTGGCTGGGCGGTGTTTCCCTCTGTGGGAGTGCATAGACCACCAGGGGCAGCTCCTGTGTTGAATGTCTGCCCCCGTGGTCAGTGGGAGTCATAGCAACCAGTCATTTTGCCATTCAGTCAATTTGCATATTAGCCTTTTATTATATATAGGATATGTATATTAGTATATATATTTGCCAACCTACAAGAAATAGGTACAATTTTTTTTAGATGTCTCATTTTATTTTATTGATTTTCTACAGAGAGGAAGGGAGAGGGATAGAGAGTTACAAACATCGACAAGAGAGAGACATCTATCAGCTGCCTCTTGCACACCCCACACTGGCGATGCGCCCGCAACCAAGGCACATGCCCCTGACTGGAATTGAACCTGGGACCCCTCAGTCCGCAGACTGACGCTCTATCCACTGAGCCAAACCGGTTTCTGCAATTTTGATTCACTTACATTGGATAGCTATTGTTAATATTGGCTGTTGTCATTTTTTAATTCAAAAATCTAAAGGAAAGAAGTCACTATTCCTAACTAAGTAGTCAGGTATTGCATGATTAAAAATTTTTGTGGCACACCAGAGAAAATTGTTGATTTGTTGTAATGAAAGAGGCTAGTTTTGTGATTAATCCAAATGCCTTTTTTATTTGTTTCAGATTATTTTCCCCTCAGTTGTAAACTTTGGGAGGGGGTGCCTTCTTTATTGAGATATAACATATATATGTAATAGTATATAACATATGCCAATGTAATAGTTTTAGGTGCACACCAGAATGACTTGATATATGTGTATATTGCAAAATGATTACCACAAGTTAACATCCATCACCACACTTTAGTTAATTATTTTTTTTATGATGAGAACCTAAAGATTTCTTAGCAACTTTCAAACATACAATGCAGTGTTGCTAACTTTAGTCACCATGCTATAAATTATACCCCAAGGACTTATCATATAACTGGAAGTTTGTATCTTTTGATTATCTTTACCCATTGTGCACATTGCCTACCCCCACCTTTGGCAACCACCAATCTGTTCTCTGTATGAGTTTGTTTGTTTTGTTAGATTCCACATATACAATATTTGTCATTCTCTAACTTATTTCACTTAGCATAATACCTTTACGGTCCATCCTTGTTGTCACAAGTGACAGGATTCCCTTTTTTTTAATGGTAGAATAATATTCCTATGTCTGTGTGTGTGTACACACCACATTTTATTCATGTATCAGTGGACACTTAGATTGTTTCCATGTTTTGGCTATACTGCAGTGAACATGGGAGAGCATCAGTGAACACTGGGTTCTCCTTTGTAAAAGCTTCAGGGAATCTGTGGCTGTCATGGGGTCTATTTAGGTCCTCAATGTCAAAACCTGCCTAGGGACCTCAAAGGAAAAAGCCACTTGGGTCTCTGATGGCACCTACCACATGGCTGGTATTGATAGCCTCCTCTCTTTGTTTCTGCCTATATCCAGATGTCTCAGGTAAGCCTATCTCCCTAGCAATCATTTCTGCATGGTTATTCTCCATTTTGTGCTTCATTGTGCTGTTGTAGGCATTCCCAGGGATATTTTCCTTCATGGATAGCTATTTCTTTTTTTTTTTTTTTTTTGTGGGTGTCTCCTATGCCATTTTGCTGATATGAGTTCTGAAAATACTTGGTTTTCCTTTTAGAACTTATACTATTTAGCCTATCTTTCATTTTGCTTGTCTTGATGATCATTTTTAACACTCAAAAACATATAGTTCT
Organism: Lasiurus borealis; assembly: GCA_004026805.1. NCBI lineage: Eukaryota > Metazoa > Chordata > Mammalia > Chiroptera > Vespertilionidae > Lasiurus > Lasiurus borealis. The sequence goes on along the minus strand of PVJN01056497.1, from coordinate 1,259 downwards.
TTTATCTTAGGTCTTTATCTGGTATAATAAAAGCCTAATATGCTAACGTCTGGTTGTCAATTCGTTCGTTCAATTAATCAAAGCGTAATATGCTAAAGGCTGCTCAACTGCTTGCTATGACATGCACTGACCACCAGGGGGCAGATGCTTTCGTAGGTTAGCTTGCTGCTGGGGTCCAGCTGATTGGGACTAAGTGAGACTGGCTGGACTCACCCTTAGAGCCCTCCTACAGTCCTTTCCCGCTGGCCAACCTCTTGTTTCCCTCCCCAGCCCTAACAGTGCACCAGTGAGGTCCCACAACCTGGCCTGTGCCCTCTTGCAATCTGGGACCCCTCTGGGGATATTGGAGAGCCAATTTTGGCCTGATTTCGCAGGCCAGGCTGAGGAACCCCACTGGTGCACGAATTTGTGCACCGGGCCTCTAATTTTATAATAGTAGCAGTAGCCTTCAAGTGTTTGAGACATATTACTTACTCATCATAGTCGTCCTTTTACAGATGAAGAAACTAGAACATAGAGACATAAGTCATTTTGCCAAACCAAGGTTAAGATGTAGAACTAATATTCAAACCCAGGCAGTATGATTCTAACATCTGTACTCTTTAATCTCTAGGTTATACTGCTTTTCAGGCCATTGTGGCTTCTTAGCCCTCTGCTGATATTGTTATTTCTCTTTCCTACTAGTAGTCCATCGCTTGATACTGCACGCAGTAGGCTGCTTGCTGCTTCCCCACAGCATGCCGGTGGGAGCCAGGAGAGACCCATGCTGATTCCCCAGGAGGAGGGAGGGCCTGCACTGCTTCCACAGAGGGCAGGCCCACCGTCTCCTCTCCGGGCCTGTGCTCAGCTGCGGGCTGGGCCCCCTGTCCCTGTCCATGTTGGCTCTGGCTTCAGGGGGTCGGCCCGAGCCAGGTGCAGCGACAAAACAACCATTCCAACCAGGCCGTTCATGCTGCCCGCTCTCAGTGGCCATCCCCCCCCCCCCCCTACCTCTCCTACCCCCAGCCCCAGGACTGGGGGACTCTGATAGGCTGAGAGGACTGGACACCTCCATCTTGTAGCTATAGGTGCTGCTATCTTTGTGACGGGATGGAGGTTAATTTGCATATTACCCTTTTATGAGCTAGGATGGTATTTTTATTACCCTTATATTAGATAAGATGGTATTAGTTTTCTTCCAATAGTTGATTTTGATACTTAGCTTTTATGTTGCTCATTTTTCTCAAATGTTTGATTTTTAAGAGTCTCTTTTTTTTTTC
>PVJN01056496.1:0-12752 GCA_004026805.1 Lasiurus borealis | reverse complement strand
ATCCAACTTTTCTATGATGTTCTTGAAAAACCTTATGAACGTGGTTTTGAACTCGATATCCTGTCTTTTTTTTTTTCCTCCATTCCTTTTGTTTGTGATCCCTTCCCTTGTCTCAGCATTTTCACTATGCTGGGAGAACTTCTGTGTTGGATTCAGCCTTATGATAGCAGGCTTGCAAAAACGCAGAAGCCTCTGTTGATCTTGGGATGGGTGGAGTCTCAGGGCTTAAGGGACCGCCTTGCCTTCCAGTCGGCCCCGCCCTCCACGGCCCCCGAGTCTCACGTGACTGGGCAATGGCTGGAGCGGTCCTTGTGCGCAGGCACCCGCAGTGCCTCCAGACTGCTGCCTTTTCAGCTCCCCTGCGCCCCAGGACCACACGAGTCTAGGTCTCCAGGGTTTCGCCCAAAACAGGGGCCCAGTGGACTCAGAAGTGGCGCAGTTGGGAGGGTCTGTTTCCCACCCAGTCTCGAAAGCCAGCGGCCCAATCAGCAATCTGTCCTCCGAGCAGTGCCGTGTGCGCCGCCACCAGCCCTCTGATCTTTTGCCACTCCCCTAAATTTCCGTGCACCTCTTCCTTTTCACAGTCCAAACTCCCCCCGTATGAGTTTCGGCTGGATATGGGGTTTAGTGTCGTAGGATAAGGGGTTCAATGCCGTTGGGAGTCTCCGTTTCCCTCCCGCCAGAGAAAGCCAGCCAGGTAGTCCGGCACCCGCTCTCTCAGCGCGCGCGTCTCCGTACCTCAGCTTTTTGCGGCTCCTCTGGGTGTCTGTGAGCCCCTCTCTTTCCCTCTAGCTGTAGAACTTCCACTCAGCCAGCCTTCCTGTGGTTCTGGATGATGTCCATTCTGTCTTTTAGTTGTAGTTTTGAAATTGTTGTGCGAGGCAGCAGTGTAGGTGTTTACCTATGCCGCCATCTGGGATTCTCCCTATATTTTATTTCTTAAGCTGGGTGAAAGAGTCACAGGTTTTTTTGTTTATTTGTTTGTTTGTTTTTGCTAACCCTCTCCTTAGGATATTTTCAATTGATTAAAACAAAACAAAACAACACAAAAAAACACATGTTTTTAACCCAGCTGGTGATGTGGTTCAGTGATTGAGCATTGACCTATGTTTTTATTGATTTTTAGAGAGAGAAAGGAAATGGTATAGAGAGATGGATACATCAGTGAGAAAGGAACATCATTGGTTAGTTGTTTCCTACACACCCCCACTAGGAATCAAGCCAGCAACCCAAGGCATGTGCCCTGACCAGGAATTGAACAGGTGACCTCTTGGTTTTTGGGTCAACATCCAATCACTGAGCTATATCTGCTGGGTCCATTTTTTTTTTTTTTTTTTTTTTTTAGGGGGGGTAAAAGGGGGGGGGGGGGGGGGGAGAGACTCTGATTGGTTGCCTCCTAAAAGTGGCCCAGCTGCATGAGCTCAGACTTGGGGCCAGAATCAAGCCTACAACCAAGGTATATGCCCTTGACCGGAATCAGATCCAGGACCCTTCAGTCCTTGGGCCAATGCTCTATCCACTGAACAAAACTGGCTAGGGCTGTTTAATTTTTTAAGGGCTCAAGTGGCACCATAGTAAATATGCATATCATTGCCCTAGCTGGTTTGGCTTAGTGGATAAAACATTGGTCTGTGCCCTGACTGGTTTGGCTTAGTGGAGAGAGCGTCAGCCTGCAGACTGAAAGGTCCCAGGTTCGACTCTGGTCAAGGGCATATACCTTAGTTGTGGGCCCATCCCCAGTAGGAGGTGTGCAGGAGGCAGCTGATCGATGTTTCTCTCTCATCGATGTTTCTCTCTATTCCTCTCCCTTCCTCTCTATAAACCATCAATAAAATATATTTTTTTAAATAAAGAACATCGTCCTGTGAATTGAAGGGTTCAGGGTTTGATTCCGGTCAAGGGCACATGCCAGGTTGTGGGTTCAATTTCCAGGAAGGGGCATGCAGGAGGCAGCTGATCAATGATTCTCTCTCAACGTTGATGTTTCTATCTCACCCTCTTCCTTCCTTTCTGAAATCAATAAAAAAAAAAAAATCAAAGAAATATTCATATTATTGGTTGGTTCTTTGTCGAGATATTATTTATTTTTTTCTTCTCTGAGTGTTTAAAAAGCAAAAGGATGAATGTGTATGACTTTTGGTGGCCCAAATCTGACATTAAAGTATGAGTTGACCTTTGAATGTTGAGATAAAGATTCTGTTCTTCATATTGACCCCATCTGCCTTCTCCTGCCTGGTTAAATGACACATGGTCTCCCTCTGCCATAAAACTGCTGGAGGTCTAAGATGCCTTTCTTTCCTGCCAGTGACTTAGGCATTCCATCTCTGTCCAGGTCCCTGTCCTTCGGATGGTGGAAGGTGACACCATCTATGATTACTGCTGGTATTCTCTGATGTCTTCAAGCCAGCCAGACACCTCCTAGTAAGTGAAGTGCTTTGCCAACAGTTTCAAGGGGATCCTCTACTGAAGAGAGAGTCAAGGGCTGCCCAGGGATTCTGAGAGGAGGAAAGCTTGGTGTGCCCTTCAGGTGTGAGCTGAGAGGGCCGGTCAGTTGGCTTTCCACCCTGATAGCAGCAGGGCCTCTGTGTCCTTGTTGTTCTCAGTGTGGCCAGCAGCAGCCGGGAGAACCCAATTCACATCTGGGATGCATTCAGTGGAGAGCTCCGGGCTTCCTTTCGTGCTTACAACCACCTGGTAGGGACCTCCTGCCCCGCCTCGGCTTGTCCTGGCCCAGCTTTCCTTGCTTGAGGACAAGTGACTTGCTTTACGAGGCCTGTTTTCGGCCCTTTCCTCTTTCCAGGATGAGTTGACAGCAGCTCACTCACTCTGCTTCTCCCCGGATGGCTCCCAGCTCTTCTGTGGCTTCAACCGGACTGTGCGTGTCTTTTCCACAGCCCGGCCTGGCCGTGACTGTGAGGTCCGAGCCACATTTGGTAAGCATCTGTGCTTCTAATAGAGGAAGCAAGAAAAGGGCACTGCCATGCATAGAGGGGCCTTTTGTGAGCCAGGGATCACATGTTGGGGTGTGTGTGCCACATTCTTCTCCGTACAGCCCTGGCAGGCAAAGTAGTGCATAGTGGGCAGAGGAGAAAACACTCGGAGGGCATGAAACTTTCCCGAGGTCAAACCGGTGATAAAGAGCTTGTTTACTCTGAGCCCATTTCCTTTTGGCTGTGTACCTTTTGTTCTCCAAAATCTTAGTATCGCTAGGAAATTGGAGGTGAAGCTGATTCTATTTTATTAGAAGCCTTCAGCTTTCCATCCCTTTCTGGAAAAACAGATTTGAGAGGGAAGAAGTAGGTTTTAGGCATTTAGGTTCTTTGTGGGGGGTTGGGGAAAATAAGAGGATCTTGTGGCAGATGGGTGGGGGAGATACTGAGTTCTGGCACATGGGCTCTGGGACAGGAGACAGAGGTGCACCTCTGATGAGCCCAGTTAATGTCAGGTGCCTCGCATGGCTCGCTCCCCGACTTTGTTCCTTCCCTCTAGCAAAAAAGCAGGGCCAGAGTGGCATCATCTCCTGCATAGCCTTCAACCCAGCCCAGCCCCTCTATGCCTGTGGTTCCTATGGCTGTTCCCTGGGTCTGTATGCCTCAGATGATGGCTCCCTTCTCGCCTTACTGGGAGGGCACCGAGGGGGCATCACCCACCTCTGCTTTCACCCGGATGGCAACCGCTTCTTCTCAGGAGCCCGCAAGGTAGGAGTCATGTCCTGAGATCCCAAAGGGGAGTAGGCAAGGTTGGGGATGTAGGCTGATATGTTGGAGGATAGATGTGAGAAAAAACCCAAGGTAAAGGAATGCCTGTAAAGCATGAGGGAAGCAGAGGTGTCTGGGTGATGGGCTCCAGGCCCCTGTTCTATGTCTTCAGGATGCTGAGCTTCTGTGCTGGGATCTCCGCCAGCCTGGTCATCCGTTGTGGTCCCTGAATCGTGAGGTGACCACCAATCAGCGCATCTACTTTGATCTCGACCCGTGAGTGACTGGGGGGGGTTCTTCCTTCCCAGGGGTCCAGTGCCCCATGTAGCCCAGTTTTGAACCCCTGGGTGTGAGGAATTCCTGGGCTGGGATGATGACTCTATGCCAGTAAGCCTCTGCTCTCTCCTCAGGACTGGGCAGTTCCTAGTGAGTGGCAGCACAAGCGGGGCTGTCTCTGTGTGGGACACCGGCGAGGCTGGGCATGAGAGGAGACCAGAACCTGTGCTGAGTTTTTTGCCTCAGAAGGACTGCACCAATGGAGTGAGGTCATACCACAGATCTTGGGGCTCAGATTGGGAGAGAGGTGAATTGCAGAGGGAGCAAGCATCCTTTCTCAGGGTGTTGACAGACTCTGCTTGTCTCTCCCTCCAGCCTGCACCCTAGCCTGCCTCTGCTGGCCACTGCCTCTGGTCAGCGAGTGTTTCCAGAACCCACCGAGAGTGGGGACGAGGAGGAGCAGGAGGTGGACCTTCCCCTGCTCTCTATGCGCCACGTCCACCTTGAATGTCAACTTCAGATCTGGTGGTGTGGGGGGGGCCCAGACACCAGTATCCCTGATGTTCAACAGGGTGAAAAGGAACAAGGAGGGACAAAAAGAGGTGGGGGTGAGTTTATATAAAAAGGTTTTATATGATACCAGAGTCTCTGTGTCTGTTTGGGAAGGCAAATGATGGAGAGAGGGTTGAGGAGGGAGTTATTAGTGGCCTCCCTAGTCCAGCAGCAGTGGGGATCGGCATATTGTTCCTAAAACCAGGGTTGAGAGGTGGTACTAGGCGGGAGCCAATGGGACTACTGAGCTTGGTGTGAAGTCAAGTAGTGGGGGTGGGGCTTCATGCCATTGACTGGTTGGTTGCTAGGCAACTTGATAAACGGAAGAAGGGGGGAAACCTGTTTGAAATCTCACTCCCAAGGTGGGTGGCCGAGGTCACAGTGAGCGAGGCTGAGCAGGAGTGGCAGGAACTGTGTGTCAGACTGCTAGGCGTGACTATATGAGACTGTGCAGATGGTGACAGACAAGACACTCGCTCTCTCTTGCTCAACACTAGTTACCCTCATCCAGCAACAGAGGGACCATTACCCAGCCCTGGGAGAAGGGGAGCAGTAGCACCCCTTTCCCTCCCCTGGACTCCCCCAGGAGGCCCTGAGTGAGTAGCCAGAGTCAAGGACACATGAGAAGAGTAAAGGTTCTCAAAGACACACACGGCACATTCTATATTTCTGTTAGATGCAGGACAAGGCTGAGAGTGAGTTTAATTCAGCAGTTGTTACTGGTATTTCTCCATTTATCTGCTCTGTCTTGGAGGGGGGGCGGTGTGTTATTTCAAGCAGCAGCTCTCCCCCTTCTCCCCAACCCCGCCTGCCCCAACACACACACCTTGCCAAACACGGAGATGGGGAGCTATGAAGGGTTACTGTCAGCAGTAATCTGAAGAGACTGTCAGTAGGGGGGTTGATTTTAGACCTCAAAATCAAAGGGAAGGGACTGAAGGCCTGTAACAGCTCGAAAGGGGAGAGGAATGTCACCTCTGCCCAGAGGTGCTGAAAGCTAGGGTTCTTACACACAAACAGGCAACTCCCCTCCCTTCCCCCAGGATAATTGGAAACAGCCCTTCCAGCTGAATGAGTTTTGGGTTGTAGGTACTCCCTTTCCTCTCCCAGCTCATGTCTCCCCATAGCCATCCAAGAAGGGCCCAAGTTTAACCCCTAATCTCTTGCTTTTCACCAACCCCTAGATAACAGTAAAGGGTACAGGAGGCTATGACAAAAAGACCCCAGGGTTAGGAGTTCAACTTGGGTTTGGTTCCTAGACACCCTATGACCTTGGGCTAGTCCCAGGGCCTCCCTGAGCCTCAGTTTCTTCATCACTGCAATGGGGATCCTTTAGCTCTGCCCCTTCCACTTCACACAGGTGGTCGCAATGATCACTCAGCCCACTTGGTAAAGTGCGAAGCCTTGGAGGTTATCGTCATTCTCTCCAGGCCTCCCGGGAGCAGCGGTGTTGTTTGGGATGCGGAAGGCGGAGGCTGCGGGAGCGAAAGGGGCTGGGTTCCTGGGGTGGAGAAGGCAAGGGCCTTTATGAATCAGAGAGATGAAGATTCCTAGCGCTCCGGCGATGCGAGGGCCGGAGGGCCGGAGGGGAGACCGGCAGAAACTAAGCCAGAGACCGGAGTCGTAAAGACAAAGGGGGCGTGAGAGACCGCGCCGGGGAGCGTGGCGGAGGGGCTGGACGAGACGGCGGGAGGTGCGCTGACCGAGGGAGGTGTGGGGGCGTGGGCTGCGGGATCCTGCCGCCCGCTCCGCTTCGAGCTCCAGCTCCGGTTTTTCCCTCCGCCATCCTCTCCCCCTCCCCGTCTCTCCTTTAACTCCCCCTCCCGGGCTCAGGACTGGTTTCCTCCCTTAGCCTGCTGCCCTCAATCCCGGCGCGGCTGGGGCTCCGGCTCGCCGCCCCCCTCCTCGCTCCCTCGTCCGACGCCCCATGCCACCACCGCCGAGTGCCTGGCTCCCTCAGTCCCCAACTTAGGCCCGCTCTCCAATCCTGGGGTGCTGGAGCCTGGGCTGGGGCGCAGGGAGCTTGCAGACCGCCCCTGGAAGGGCTCTTGAGGGCTGAGCGCTCCGGAGCTGGGCGCGGGCAGAGCAGGAAGCGGGTCCGCGTGGGAGCGGGGGTATCGGCCGCCCGGGAGGTCGGGGCAGAATAGCCTGGACAGCTAAGGCAGTCACCCCAGGGAGTGATCGACTTTGGGGGAGTTGGTGCCCCGCCCCCAGGCCTTGGCGGGGTCATGGGGGCCCCCCATTCTAGGCCGGGGGGCGTGCGAGTCGGGGCCCTGCTGCTGCTTGGTTTTTGGGGGCTGGTGTCTGGGCTCAGCCTGGAGCCTGTCTACTGGAATTCGGCGAATAAGAGGTGAGCGACCCGGGCTTGGGAGACCCTACACCTTCCCAGCAGGGAGTGTGGAAGCCTTGGGGACTTGGGAGCTGAATTCTCTGAGCTGGGAGGACACTGGAGGGAGGGTGCTGGTGCTCTGCTGGAAGCTGATGGGTGACTAGACTGATGATCTTGGGAGCCAGACTCCAGGTCGCACACAGAGCTGGAGGTGTAGTGATATCCAGGTATTGGGAGTTTGAAAGACCCCAAGGACAAGGATCCGAAAGTTCATGGGGAGCCGGGAGGGCAGTGGAGTGGTTATGTAGGTTTGTGGGAGACTTGCCTGGTGTCGGGGGCTGGGCTTGGAGGAAGCCTGGTTAGTGTCAGCTCTCAGGAGAGCTGCTGAGTAGGTGCTGCTGAAGCGTTGAAGGGAAAGCCAGGGTGCCTCCCGCCCCAGAAGGGACTCTAGTGGAGATGGGAGGAAAGGGGGCTCAGTTTGGGGACAACTCCCCAAGGCTTCTTGGCTCTCATCACACAATCTGGCTCCCAACTCTTGCCCACAGCTAGACGGTCATTAGTCCTTGGTGGAACAGTTTCCCAACCAGATGATATTCCTGCATTCTGGCTTCTGGACTTCCTTCTGAAAGAAGCCTGGAGCCCATCAAGCTGCTTCTTTTGCCCCCCTGGCATCTGAAGTCCCAAGGACTCCATTGCTCCCTCCCCCATCTTTGCTGCAAACTCTCCCATTAGATCTCTGTTGCAAGGCATGCTTGCTTTGCTCTGAAGAAAGGCCAGGGGTCAGATGAAACTTCAAGCTACACTGGGTAGAACCCTTGGGAGGTCAACTGGGTCTCTTGCCTCCTTGCAGATCTCACTCCCCATTAGCAAAAGAGTTCTATGTTTTGAAAATTATCTGGGGGAGGCTGCATGAGGCCATGAGAAGAGAGTGGACTTTGGAGCACATCAAATCTTAATTGATGAGCTGTGTGGCCTTGGGCACATTACTTAACCTCTCTGGGTTTGTATCATCAGTCCTCACAGCTCTTAGGAGGATTAGAGGTAAGGTGTTGGAACATATATGCTCATCAAAGGAGAACTAGGATTATGGGTCTTCCTCTCTACTTCATTTACAGCCTCCCACGTTTCACTGTTCTGGCCTCCCTCCCATTTCTTTGCGTGTAATCTCAACTGTCCTTTCTCTCTCTCTCTGATATGAGAGAATCTGGATGACGCTCTATCCAATTGAGCTAACAACTTGAGCTAACCCTGCCAGGGCTCTCAACTGTCTTTTCTTTACCCAGTCCTGTACCTGTCAACTCCCAGTTGCATTTTATCTGGTACAGCTTGAAGACATTAGGCTTATTCTAATAGAGTTGAGAAAAGGGAATTGGGGTGTTTGGGAGGCTCTTTGGGATGTCAGGTTGTCAAATACAGAGCAGCAGTCCCCTGGGATCCAGTTCTGAGACCTGTCTGCCATTAATGAAGAGGGAAGGGTTGCAGGTCAGCAAGTAGTGGCTGTGCTGGGCCAATGGATGCCTGAGCAGAGGGAGATGTGGGCTTGTGTTGGCATTGGTTAGAAAAGTCAACTCCTTCATTTCCAAAGCAATGGGGCACTTTCCCTAGGAAGTCTGAGACCTGAGGGAAGAGAGGTGCTGAGCAAGGAAATGTTGGGCAGCTGGCCCCCAGACCCTGGTTCTCATTAGCCCACTTAGGACGATTGCCAGACCAGGCATTTGCCTCCTGTCACATTGCCTGGTAAACTTGGGACACTAGTCTTGATCACTTTCTCCTCTCCTCTCCCTTTTTGCTCTGAAATCCCTGAAATTCGGTTGTGGCTTGGGGGAGGGGAGGCTCTGCCCCCATGGTTGACTGCCATAGAATAGTGAAGTCACCTGGGAGGGGTGGGCTGTGTGGTTCCAGAGAGGCCAGCTCCTTGGTAACTGGCATCCTGTTGCCAGGGCAACAGAGCTGGTGATGAAGAGAGAGATGGCAGTGTGCATGTGGTGAGGGCAGGCTGAAGAGTGCATTTGGGCAACCAAGGGGCAGGAGATCTCTGAGCCTGGCTTCCTGCTGCTTTCAATGTGAGCTTACAGAGTCCTTAGTGCCTGCTCTCTCAGAACGGACTTCCTACTCAGACAAAGGCTGACCTGCAGGGATGTGGGACGAGGGAGGTGAAGCTCTGGGGCCAGACCTCTGATACCTCTCCCCCTTGTCCACCTCAACCTCCTCCCCATAGGTTCCAGGCAGAGGGTGGTTATGTGCTCTACCCTCAGATTGGGGACCGGCTAGACCTGCTTTGCCCCCGGGCCCGGCCTCCTGGCCCCCACTCCTCTCCTAATTATGAGTTCTACAAGCTGTATCTGGTAGGGGGTGCCCAGGGCCGACGCTGTGAGGCACCCCCTGCCCCAAACCTCCTTCTCACTTGTGACCGGCCAGACCTGGATCTCCGCTTCACCATCAAGTTCCAGGAGTATAGCCCTAACCTCTGGGGCCACGAGTTCCGCTCGCACCATGATTACTACATAATTGGTACTGCTGGGCGGAGGGCAGGGTTGAGTGGGGAGGTGTTCCTGGGATGGAGGGCAGATGAGGGAGAGGACCACCAGAGCCAAGAGAGACCCCTTATACCAGGGGTGGTGTTGGGGCCAGGGCATGGAGACAGGATTGAGGCTAGACTCTCGAGTGCCAACTTATCCCTGTGGATCTTCTCTCCCAGCCACGTCAGATGGGACCCGGGAAGGCCTGGAGAGCTTGCAGGGAGGCGTTTGCCTTACCAGAGGCATGAAGGTTCTTCTCCGAGTGGGACAGAGTGAGTGGGGCTGGGGCGCCTCCTAGGAGCCAAGGAAGGTTGGGGCAGTCCCATCATGGTCAGTACCCCTTTCTCTTTGGCCTTTGCTATCGCCAGGTCCCCGAGGAGGGGCTGCCCCTCGAAAGCCTGTGTCTGAAATGCCCATGGAAAGAGACCGAGGGGCAGCCCACAGCCTACAGCCTGGGAAGGAGAACATACCAGGTAGGAACGGGGTCCAGTTCCTCCCTTCCCCAGCCTTCTCTGCTCTTGGATCCCAGCTGCCTTGCTTTCACTCTCTCCCTTCTTCTTTAGATTTTTTGTGGGGGGGGGGGGTGCGGGGAAGAGGGGAAGAGAGGATGGGAGGGTGAGAAGGGAATGGAAGCCAAATGAGGAAAAGACTCAATTAGAACTAATTAGCCAAGTCAGCGCTTCAATCAGTGCTGTCAGAGAAGTGGGGAGGGCTCTGGCACAGAACGGAAGGGCTGGACACACCTGGATTTGGAGCTGGGCTTGGAGGGGTGGAGGGGATTTGGGGTCCCCAAGGGGCCTGAGCACTGGAAGCCCAGGGGACACCCAAGGCTGGCTGCCAGATGCCCAGGTGGCTCCTTCAGCCCCTTCCCCTCTTTCCTCCTTCACCCCTTCCCTGCCAGGTGACCCCACCAGCAATGCAACCTCCCGGGGTGCTGAAGGCCCCCTGCCCCCTCCCAGCATGCCCGCAGTGGCCGGGGCAGCAGGGGGGCTGGCGCTGCTCTTGCTGGGCGTGGCAGGGGCTGGGGGTGCCATGTGTTGGCGGAGACGGCGGGCCAAGCCTTCGGAGAGTCGCCACCCTGGTCCTGGCTCCTTTGGGAGGGGAGGGTCTCTGGGCCTGGGGGGTGGAGGTGGGATGGGACCTAGGGAAGCTGAGCCTGGAGAACTAGGGATAGCTCTTCGGGGCAGTGGGGCTGCAGACCCCCCCTTCTGTCCCCATTATGAGAAGGTGAGTGGTGACTATGGGCATCCTGTGTACATCGTGCAGGATGGCCCCCCCCAGAGCCCTCCGAACATCTACTACAAGGTATGAGGGCTCCGCCTCCGTCCACCTGGCTCTCTTGGATCCAGCCCTCTTTGTGGTGCTCCTCCGTGTAATTCAAGGTTGGAGGAACACCTCTGGCATCTCCTTGGCCCTTTTTGCCCCACGAGCCTCTTTATTCCTCCTGGCTGTTGCCCTCTTCTCTACTTGTAGGATTTCTTGAGATTTTCACTGAATCACTTCCTGCCCTGTGGTTGGCCATGTGCCCCTCTCTGACTCAGCCACCTCTTTTGATGACCCAGGGATCCTTCCCATACCCACTGAGAGCTAGGAGCAGGAACAGTCTGCCTTTAGCTAGGTACCTCTTTCTTTCTGCCTCTCACTGTTCTCTTCTCATCTTTCCCCTTCTCTCTCTTATTCTTTTTCTCCTGTCTCTAGGTCTGTTCTTCTTCCCTAGCATTCCCCTCCCTTCATCACCTTTTACCCTCTTGGCTTCCTATCCTATGCCTCTTCCATCTCCTAGGTGGGGGAAATAAAGCTTTTCTCCCCTCAGCTCCCTCTTCTGACCTCTTGTCAACCACTCCCCGCAATCTGCCAAAAATGGGGGGCCTTATGGGGACAGCTCTGTCAGTCCACTCCAGCTCAGGGCATGGGCAGCAGGGCCTCCTTCTCTGCCCTGCCCCAGGCCTCTACATACTTACTCCAGCCATTTGGGGTGGTTGGGTTATGACAGCTGCCATGAGAAGTATCCCGTTTTGTCCAGTGGCCAATAACAAGATATGAACTGGTTGGGACACATATGGACTTGGTCTGATGCTGAATGGGTCACTTGGGACAGGAAGTGATTTGCTCCAGACAAGAAGTGACCAGGCCTGGACAGAAGTGGCCTGGTGAAGTGGCAAAAGTATTGCAGCAGGAACTTGGAAGTGCCTTCATCTGGCTGGAACTCAAGTGACTTAGTCTGGGGGGAGGGAGGTGGATGGTTCTTACTCTGTGGAGAAGGGGAGCAGGACAGTCCTTACTGAGGAGGATTTTCCTATTCAGTGGCACTTCCCAGGACCTCCCTTCCTTTGTTCTCTGTGCTACTTCTAAGATGACTGCCATCTGCTGTGATAGGCCCAATTTGTCTTGTTGTTCTTCCCTTTCCACATGTCAGTATAATCTCTCACTCAACAGGACTACCCCAAGAACCCGTGTTGTTCCCCAATAGCCCAGATGGCTGTCTTGTTCATCACATCCTTCATTTCCTACTCTCTTCAGATTCAACACAGCTCTCTTCTTAGTGACCAGAATGGTGGCCTATTGACTGGTCTAGCTGACAGTGGCTCTTAGCAACTGCCACTGTTCCATAGTGACCAGCTCATACCTCTTCCTGCCTTCCAGTACACAAGTGGGTGTTCCCTCAGTTTCTTCCCAGCTCATTAGACCAGATCTGCCCTTGGACACCAAGTCCGCCACCTCAGTCACCAGCTAACATGGTTGCTTTGTCCACCGGATGTCAAGTCATCACTCTGCTGTAGTTCCTGGCTCCTTCCTGATTTTTCTAATTGCTCCATCCAGGGAACAGGAAGTTGCTGTTGCCATGCGGGAGGTGGCGGGGTATGTCTGTCATCTCAATAGTTTTATTGTAAAAGGGAAATTTGAACAACAAAAACCAAAAAAAGAATAAAAAACTTCAAAAGTTAACAAGGCTGGAAATGATTGGACATGAATTGGAACAAAGAACTAGTGGTTAGAGTGGCTTTCAAACTGAGGGTTGGATCTTATAAAACCATGGGGAAGGGTAGAGAGAGGGTTGGGTTGGAGGGATGAGGTTGACAGTGTCTGGGGAGGGAAGAATGGGCTGGGTGAGAAAGCTGAGGAAGGCAGCCACTGAGGGAAGGGAAGCTGGGGTGGGGGGAGTGTGGGGGGCGGGGGGTGGAGGGTGGGGGGGAGAGGAACTCAGGTAGGCGTAGGAGTTGCCAATGCATCTAATGGGGATGTATGTGAATGTAAGTTCCCGCATGGGAAAAGTCTGAGTATCTATTGCTAAACCAAAGCCCGGGGACAAGGCAAATCACAAAGTGGAAAACAACGTTCATATGTTAGTCTGTTCTCCATCATCCCTGCCCAAGGCAT
>PVJN01056495.1:0-12753 GCA_004026805.1 Lasiurus borealis | reverse complement strand
GGGAGAAATGGATAGATAGAAAGATAGACATAGAGAAGTAAATTGGTTGTTCCACTTATCTATGCATTCCTTGGTTGATTCTTGATGTGCCCTGACCGGGGATCGAACCCACAACCCTGGCGTATGGGGAGATGCTCTCATCAACTGAGCTACCCAACCAGGACCTCATTTGCTTACTTTTCTTTGAATTGACTTTTTTATTTTTTTTACTGAGAATGGTTTGTTTTAGAAGCTAATTTACCTGCAAATATGAAATCGATATGACTTTGCCTAAATAGAGGTTAATCACTATAAACACGACAAAAACAGAACCAGGCGGATCAATTCGAGCCGGTCCCCGTCACCAGCCTGCGGCCGGGAGCCCGAAGCCTCCTCCCTCTGCCGTAAAGGCGGGTGGGCCAGGAGGTGTGAGAGATCTGCTCCACCGCAGGGAGACTTTGTCACTGCGGGCATCAGAGGACGGAGAGAAAATGAAAAAACAAAAGGATAACTTTCTCCCCGTGCGTCTGGGATGTTATTTCATGCTGGGCTCTTCCTCCTGCCAAGGCGGGTCCCACTGGTATGGGGTCAACTCTCTGAATCCCCTAGTTCAGCGGTTCTCAACCTGTGGGTCGCGACCCCTTTGGGGGGGTCGAACAACACTTTCACAGGGGTCGCCTGAAACCACTGGAAAACACAGATACGATTCATAACCAGTTGCAAAATTACAGTTATGAAGTAGCAACAGAAATAATTTTATGGTTGGGGTCACCACAGCATGAGGAACTGTATTAAAGGGTCGAGGCCTTAGGAAGGTTGAGAACCGCTGTTCTGGAGGAAGCCATGGGCTGCATTGAACTTCTCTGCAGAGCTGATTCTGCTTCTTTTAACTCAGGATCATCCCAGATCTTTGCTTCGGAAAGCCCTGCCCCTCCCACACCCAAGTTCAATTCCACTCCAGATTTATTTCAGGTGTGGCTTGACACAGGTTCACCCCAAAACGGTCAGATTTTAGTTTCTCTGCATCTTTCCCTTTCCCCTCTCTGGGGCTGCCCTGATTCTATCGCGAGATGTCCCCAGGAACCCAAGCTCGCTTCTCCTGGAGGCCTAATCCATCAGAAACCAGCCAGCCCATTGGCTCTCATCAGATTACCTGCCTCTTTCTGGACCAATCGCCGTGTGGGAAAAGCAGAGGGGCTGTGTTGATTGGCTTAGGCCAGTCAGACCCATTTTTTTGGAGTTGAATGTGTCCACCTACTCAGACCACCCTGGCTAGAGGAGATGCTGCAGGTCCTGATGCTGAAGACAGGATGCTGGGGTACCATCAGGCAATGTGCCGACACCTTTCTCAGAGAAAGGACAGACTTTCCAAAAGGAACCCCGAGATGCTACAGGGTTGAAGGAGTCACTCTCACTCCCTCCCTCTCCCTCTTCCCCACTCTCTCCTCTGCTCTCTCCCACCTCAACTTGTTCCCAGCGCCCCGTCGCCGGAAAATAACAAGACTGGAGTCAGAGTGATGAATGGGGCAAGACTGACTCAGCACTAATTTTGCCTGGGAGCTGTAGCTATTTGGGGCTCCCGCTGAGCCCTGGTTTAGCTTAGCTGGTGAGAGAGTGGGGCTCACAGGTCAAGGGTAGAAAACAGGAGCAGGAATATGGTTTCAGAGGCAGAAGTCTTGGGTCCTGACCATGCCCTGCTCCTGTCTGCCTGGAGCCCTCCCGGGGGGTGTACCCTCCCCCAACCGTCCTTTCCTCCTGCCCCACATCCTCCACCAGCCCCCCCCAATCCCCTGCACAGCTCTCAGGTCGCAGCCTGACTTTGCACCCCAGGACTGGGTTGGATACCCCTCCATGTTCTTCTATACCAGTGGTTCTCAACCTGTGGGTCGCGACCCCTTTGGGGGCCAAATGACCCTTTCACAGGGGTCGCCTAAGACCATGGGAAAATGCAGATATTTACATCACGATGCAGAACAGTAGCAAAATTCCATGGTTGGGGGTCACCACCACATGAGGAACTGTATGCAAGGGTCGAGGCCTTAGGAAGATTGAGAACCGCTGTTCTATAGGTTTAAGTTCCTCCGTTTAATTCTCTGGTTTCTCAATGCGTAACTTAGGGCAAGTTTATCAACCTCACGGTGTCCCTGTTTTCCCATCCGTCAAGTGGGGATAATGAAAGTGATACTGGTCTCGTGGGATTGTTGCATGGGGTGATTGTTGTAAGCATTGAGCACAGGGCCGGGCTCCGTGAACACCAGCTTCAAAGGATGATGACTCTGAAATCCGGGTGGAATACCAAGCTCTTGAAATCAGGCCTCTCCTCCCTATGGTGTCAAATGTATGGGAACTGGGATTTCTGGTCATTCTCTCTTACATCTCATGATCTAGAGCTGTGCCTGGCATATAGCAGATGCTCCATAAAATACGTGGACTAAATGTCTCAGTTCAGCATGATTTAGGGCAGTGGTCAGTAAACTCATTCATCAACAGAGCCAAGTATCAACAGGACAACGATGGAAATTTCTTTTTCTTTTTTTAATATATTTTATTGAATTTTTTTTTTACAGAGAGAAAGGGAGAGGGATAGAGTTAGAAACATCGATGAGAGAGAGACATCGATCAGCCGCCTCCTACACGCCCCCTACTGGGGATGTGAGCGAAACTGGGATACATGCCCTTGACCGGAATTGAACCTGGGACCTTTCAGTCCGCAGGCTGACGCTCTATCCACTGAGCCACACCGGTTTCGGTAGAAATTTCTTTTGAGAGCCATATTTTTTAAACTTAAACTTCTTCTAACGCCACTTCTTCAAAATAGACTTGCTCATCCAAATGGTATTTTGTGGAAGAGCCACCCTCAATGTGCCAAAGAGCCGCATGTGGCTCTCGAGCCGCCGTTTGCCGACCACTGATCCCCCTGGCTCTGATGAGAGCCCGGAATTGTGCATTGAGGTTGTCCACGGTCTCACCAGCAATGACAGGTTTGCCAGGCCAGCGTGAACTGGGAGCGGGAGTCTTCCTTTACTGAGCGGTCTCGAACTGCCTCCCTTCTGGGAAATTCCGTTCTCCACGCCACCCACTCCCGTCCACCGCCACCCCGGAGCCTCGAGGCTCGGGAAAGACCTGCTGACACGCTAACACCTGCATCTAAACTCATTATCACCAGCGCGTCGCTGCTTTTGAAGAGTTCATTAGTGGAGCAGCCTGGGCGGGAGCAGGACTCGGGCCTGGGAGGTTTGGCAGGGTCAGGGACGGAGGAAGGGAGAGCCGTCGAGAGGGCGCCTCCCTGGGTGAGAGGAGAGGGAGCCAGAGCTTGACCTGCCGTGACTCTGGATAAACTTGGTTGGCAGCTGAGCTAACAATAAATAAATAAAATGCCCCCACACAAGGCCCCTCTGTTGGAGCAGCCCATTCAGACCGAAGGGAGGTCATTTCACTTGGCAGCTTCCCCCGGGGGGTAGCCCAGAAGCCGAAGATGGACACAGTGCACCCTGGGCCTTCTCGTGCTGGGCAGGAGAAAACAGACGCCACAGGACCTGTGGCCGGTGACTTATTTTTTTCTCCCTAAGGACAGTGTCAAAGCTGTGTGCTGCCAGTGTTCTCTGGCCAAAGAAAATATCCTGAGTGTAGGTCCTGGGTGTAGAGGTGCGTGCGTGCGAACGTGCGTGCGTGCGTGCGTGTATGTGTGCACGCACACATGCACTCCAAACAAGACTCACTTTGCAGCCTTACCTTGACTTTTTGTGTTATTATTTGGGTCGAACACAATTTATTTCTTGGCCTTGTTAAGAAACTTGTTCAAGATAAGCTTGGTGACTCTGTGCCCAGCTCTATGCACAGGAAGGCAGACAATGGTGACAATGAGAGCATTGGTGATGATGACAAAAATAAGATGATGGCAACATTGATGATGATGTGAATGTTGGTGGCGATGACGGTGATGGTGGTGGTGGTAGTGATGATGGTAACATCAGTGATGATGATGTGAATGTTGATGGTGATGACTGTGTTGGAGGTAGTGGTGGTGATGATGGTAACATCAGTGATGATGATGTGAATGTTGATGTGATGACTGTGATGGTGGTGGTGGTGGTGATGATGGTAACGTCAGTGATGATGTGAATGTTGATGGTGATGACTGTGGTGGTGGTGGTGGTGGTGGTAACGTCAGTGATGATGATGTGAATGTTGGTGGTGATGAGGGTAACATCAGTGATGATGTGAATGTTGGTGGTGATGAGGGTAACATCAGTGATGATGTGAATGTTGGTGGTGATGAGGGTAACATCACTGATGATGATGTGAATGTTGGTGGTGATGATGGTAACGTCAGTGATGATGTAAATGTTGGTGGTGATGATGGTAACGTCAGTGATGATGATGTGAATGTTGATGTGATGACTGTGATGGAGGTGATGATGATAACGTCAGTGATGATGATGTGAATGTTGGTGGTGATGACTGTGATGGTGGTGATGAAGATGAGACTAAAAAACCAACTTAGCACACACTCCGTGCCCAGTTTTTATTTAATTTTCTAATTTATTTAATTCTCATAACCACCCTCACATGAAAATGTATATTACAGTTAAATCCATCCTTTGCTAGTCATGTGATACTAGGCAAGTGATGGCAGGTCTCAGGGCCTCGGTTCACCTGCCCATAGAACAGGGATAAAACGGCCCTTCCCTGTAACACGCTCACTCGATGGTTGGGTCCGTGTGGGAGAGATAAAAGTGATTCCTGTAATTCCTCATTTTATCCCCCTGCCGACTCTGTGAAGAAGGAGGTGTAATTATGACCCTGACTTTACAGAACAGCGGGCACGTTCTCTCGACGAGGAATGCCTGCTCCGGCCAGATGGCTCAGCGGGTTGGAGCATCGTCCTGTACACTGAAAGGATTTGGGTTTGATTCCTGATCAGGGCACATACCCAGGTTGCTGGCTCCATCCCTACGGGAGGCAGCCAATCGGTGTTTTTCTCTCACAAGGCAGCGCATTTGTCACAACCAGTTGCTGCAGCCACCGGAGCTGGAGCGAGGCGGGGAACAGATCCTCCCTTAGAGCCCGCAGAAGCAACCAGACCCCCCAAAAAAACCTTGATTTGGGATGTTTGGCAGCCAGAACCCTGAGAGGATGCGTTTCTGTTGTTTTGAACGACCCAGCGCTGGTAACTGGGCAGCTCTGACAAATAAACCCACCAGGCCTGGCCCGCCTGCTGCTGCCCCTTCGCTGTGAAAGCTCCAGCTTGTCTAGGGAGCGGTGGCACTGTCCCTCCTCCTGTCCCCAGACCATCCCCCGAGCCCACAGCAGCTGCTGTGCCTGGAGGGGGCCCCCTGGGCTCTGGGCGGAGAGAAAGGCCGGCTGAGGTTCAGCTGCGGCTGTCCTGTCGGCTCCGTGCATTATGAGTTCTTACAAATTACTGTTTTCGGTTGCAAAGAGGCTCCGGAGGGCTCTTCAGCGGCTCAGTAGGCGGCGCGGATGCTCTTGAATTAACACAGAGAAGTGGAACCCGCCAGGGCGCATGGCCCGAGGCCCACTCAGTCTTGTCCCTCCGTGGGGCCTGGAGGGACAGCTGTGCCTTCCGGGGGTTCTCCTAAGGGCGGTCACAGTCGCCTGTGGTCCACGTGTCTGCTGAGAGGGGCCAAAGGATGCTGACTTCGGCCTGGCAGCGCCTAAGGGGCCAGCAGCCTTCTGACCCCTCCAGCAGATGTTTGGACCAGGCATCCACCCTCGGTTTCCTCGCCTGGGTCTCTTACCCCACGGGATGGCCTGTCATTGGTCAGCACGCACAGTGGGCCTATATTTGGTCCAATCAGAGAGCAGGAGGCGGTTGAGGAAGAGCCAGCTCATGGCTCACTCTGTGTGTGTGTGTGTGTGTGTGTGTGTGTGTGTGTGTATGTGTGTGTATGTGTGTGTGTGAATGTGTGTGTGTGTGTGTGTGTGTGTGTGTGTGTGTGTGTGTGTGTAATAAGGACCCTCTGGGTTTCCCACACCCTTGCCTTGCTGGGTAGTGTCATGTAAACTCACCTCTGCCTCTGGTTTTCATCTTAATGGGGGGCCAGTCTCCTCAGAGTCTAGTGGGTGCATCCATCTGACCAGCACTGACTCATATTGAGTGCTGGCTATTTTCCAGGTTCCAGTAAGAACTTTATAGCTTTGTCTCATTTAGTCTTCACAAAAACCCTGTGCTGTACTATGGCCCTTGTCCCCGTTTTACAGATGGCAAAATCAAGGCCCAGGCCCCTGCCCAAGTTCCCAGAGCTGGTAAATGGGATTCAGAGGCCTGTCTGTCTTGCACCAGACTCCACACTCCCTACTGTGTTCATCTGGGACCATGTTCCCTCCCCCCGTGTGTAGATACATGTGCCTGCGTCTCTTGCTGAAGAAAACCCAGAGCTGGACAGTGACAAAACCCGATTTTATTCTGGACTATTGCAATGAGGAGGTAGTGGGGGAGAGGCCTTAGGATTGAACCAGCTCAGCTCTGAACCCAGCAGGGGTGTGGGAAACCCAGTTAGACGTCGAGGCTGATCCGATGTGGAGGATGGGGATCCCGGCGAAACCCAGTTGGCAGGATTCTTGCTAAAATTGGACAGCGGAGAGACGCCTCCGTGAGAAAAGAGCTGAGAGGAGCACAAGCAGAGATCGCTTGGGGAGAGAGAGAGAATCTCTGTCGCTCTTCATTCCCCATCTTGTCCTTTAAAGAGGCCGCTGCCTTAAGTAGAGCGTGATCATTAAGACACCGGGCGGTGGTGTCAGACTCAGGCCCCGGCTCCACCACCCACTCGCTGAGGGCCTCGGTCTCCTCCCCCGCAACATGGGGCTAATCGTGAGCCTTGATCTGGGCACGCGGTGAGGGGGGTGACAGGGGACAGCCTACACCCAGCACAAACCCACGCCTGGTGGCCAGAACTGGGTTGCTAGACGATGCCCCCCAAACCAACATCTTGCATGCATGTCTGCTCTGTGAATATCCAGGCACTGTAGAAGGAGCCAGGGAGATAGAGGTGAAGAAGCTGTTTTCATAGCTGGGTCTTGAGAGGCAGAGGGATGCTAAGCTGAGCTGAGCTTGCGTGCGCATCTTTGTGTGTGTGTGTGTGTGTGTGTGTGTGTGCGCGCCAGTGGTTCCTAACCCGGGGCGATTTTGCCCCCCTGAAGACATCGGGCAATGTCTAGAGACGTTGTTACTGTCTCGACCGGTGGACAGGTGCTGGGAGGCCGAAGCCAAGGATGCTTCTAACCAACCTGCAATGCCCGGGACAGCCCCCCGCCCCCTCCACCCCTCCCCAATCATCCAGCCCCCAGGGCTCCAAAGGAGGACCGGGAGGAACCACGTGTGCCTCCAGCATCCTGCTTGGCCTGCCCTCCCTCCTCAGCTGCCTCCAAGCAACTAATGAGGCCTCCCCAGGTTTTAATAGAATCCGCGCAGCTGAGGCCAATGTAAAGACAAAACCCAACGCAAACGTGTTTTTATGTAAACTCCGCAGCGGGTGGCGGCTGCGTGTGGAGAAAGTACCCCTTCTCGGAGCAAAAAATAACCCCGATGTTCCCTGCTCTGTTCCAAGATGAGATGAGGGTCACCTGGGAACCCAGGGGCTCATGGGAGCTGTCCCTGTCCTGACAGAGCCCCTCCTCCTTCCCTCCTGGTGAACATCCTAGGTCCCGGGATGAGAAGGGAGCATCCCTTTTGCAGGGGCTCAGCCAGCCTCGCAAGAAAAATAAAACACAGAGGGTTTAAACAAAACGTTTGGCCGAGACCGGTTTGGCTCAGTGGATAGAGCATTGGCCTGCAGACTGAAAGGTCCCCGGTGAGATTCCGGTTGGGGGTATGTACCTTGCTTGCGGGCACAGCTCCACAGTGGAGCGTGCAGGAGGCGGCTGATCGATGTCTCTCTCTCATCGATGTTTCTGACTTGCTATCTCTCTCCCTTCCTCTCTGTAAAAAAATCAATAAAATATATTTTAAAAAAAATCTTTAAACAAAACGTTTGAGCATAATTTCCCTCTAGTAAAACCCGCCCGTTGTAGTTTAGAGTTCTACTGGTCTTAACAGATGTGTTCAGCATGGAGCCACCACCAGAATCCGGATCTGCGGCAGTCCCATCAACCTCAGGGGTGACCCTTTGTAGTGAATCACTGCCCCTGTCCTAGGCCCTGGCAACCACGGATCTGTGTCCCTTTGGCCTTGTCTTGCAAGCAGAATGACATGGCCTTTTTTAAAAAAATATATTTCTTTATTGATTTCAGAGAGGAAAGGAGAAGGAAAGAAAGATAGAAACATCCATGATGAGAGAGAATCATTCATTGGCTGCCTTCCGCAGGCCCCCCACTGGGGATCGAGCCCGAAACCCAGACATGTGCCCTTGGCTGGAATCGAACCTGGGACCCTTCATTCCGCAGGCTGACGCTCTATCCACTGAGCCGAGCCGGCTAGGGCATGCATGACACAGCCTTTGGAGTCTGGCTTCTTTCACTCGGCCTGATGGCTTTAGGACTCGTCCATGCGGTTGTATATATCAGTAATGCATTCTTTTCCGTGGCTGCATCACACTCCACTGTGGAGGTGCAACACAATTGGTCCATCCACCCTTGAAGGACATTTAGATGGTTTTCTTTGCGGCAATTTCAGAGAGGAAGGGGGGTTCTTATTTCTTTTCTAGAAGTAGGACTACTGGTTATATGGTGAGTGGATGTTTCACTTTCTCACAGACTGTCACACTACTTTCCTACGTGGCTATATACCTTTAGCATCCACACCACTGGTGTCTGAGAGTCTCTGTCGCTCTGAGTCCTCTCCAGCACTTGGTATGGCTGGGTTACATCGCTGAGCGATTCTAGCAGGAGTGCTGTGGTGGCTCAGTGTGGTTTTAAAGGGTGTACATACAGGCAGTTGAGTTTTGGGGTCCTGGGGCTGCTGCTTAGCAGGAGCTGGCACGAGGCAGGCGAAGTCAGTGACCTCTTCAAGCAGCCACGGTTGATCCCCACTCTGCCACTCACTGGTCCCATGACCTTGGCCATACCTTATCACTTGGTAGGAGTTACTATGATGATATTTCCTGGCCACTTACAAACCAATAGGCACAGTGGATGGAGCTAGACTTACCAGCGTTCACATCTTGGCTCTGCTACCTATATCCCAGCTGTGTGACCTTGGGCAAGTTACCGAACCTCTCTGGGCCTCTAACTCCTCATCGGTCCAATGGAGATAAACATAGTGCCTTTTTCAGGTTTTTTTTTTTAATTATATGAACTTCAAGTGAGTTTAAATATAAAGGGCTTTTCCTCTGTTGCATATCGTTCAGTCACTTACGAGGCGTAAGAATGGACAAAACCAATTTATAGAAATAGAAGTTAGATTATAACTGGAGAGGGAAGATGCGCTGACCAGGGAACCACTGCAGTTGAAGGGTGTGTTCTATCTTGAGTGTGTACAATATGTCAGAGTCCAGTATCCTGTGCTTAAGATGCATGCACTTTTACCAGACCATATGTACAGTGGTACCTCGAGATATGAGTTTAATTCGTTTCGTAACCTTGAGGTGTGGGAAACTATGAGATGCTCAAGTCGAGGTAAACTGGTGGGTCGTGTGCAGCGGCCCATCCTCGCGATTACTCCTATCTCAAATGTTGCTTGTATTTCAAAGCAAAAATCACTTGCCCAACGGCTCGTATCTCAAAAATCTCGTACTCATATCTCAAGGTACCACTGTATATTCTCTCATTAAACACACACACACACACACACACACACGGAAAAAACCTGAGCTGTGTTCCACAGAGCACCTACCTGTGGGTCGGGGTCAGAGGGCTGCCACAGTAAAGTACCACAGGCTGGTGGCTCACACAACACAGCGTTATGGTCTGCCAGTTCCGGCGGCTGGAAATCTAAAATGAAGGCGTTGGGAAGGTTTGTTCCGTCTGAGGGCTAGGAGGGAAGGCTCTGTTCCAGGTCTTTCTCCTTCGCTCGAGTAGGGTCGTTTCGTGCACCCGCCTTGCTGTGTGATGGCGATCGTCTCCTCAGTGTCCACCCATCTTCCCTCTGTACCTGTCTATATGCAGACTTCCCCTCCCCACACAGACACCATACAGTGCCCTCCTGATTTCACTGTAATGTGATCCCCTCTGTAGAAAATGTCCCAATGAGGTCACCTTCTGCAATTCTGGGGGGTTCGGACTTCAACATATAAATTGGGGGGAGACAGCCCTAGCCAGTTTGGCCCAGTGGATAGTGTGGGCCTATGGACTGAAGGGTCCCAGGTTTGATTCTAGTCAAGAGCACATGCTCAGGTTATGGGCTCAATCCCCAATGCGGGGCGTGCAGGAGGCAGCCAACCAATGATTCTCTCTCATCACTGATGTTTCTCTCTCTCTCCCTCTCCCTTCCTCTCTGAAATAAAAAAAAAAAAACACTATAGTGGTACCTTGAGATACGAGTTTAATTCGTTCCGTAACCTTGAGGCGTGGGAAACTATGAGACGCTCGAGTTGAGGTAAACTGGTGGGTCGTGTGCAGCCGGCCAATCCGAGCCATTAACTCCTGTCTCAAATGTTGCTCGTATTTCAAAGCAAAAATCACTTGCTCCACGGCTTGTATCTCGAGGTACCACTGCATTTTTAAAAAATAATAAATAAATCTGGGGGAGACATATTCAACCCATAGCAGCACCTAAAAGAGCTCTCTGTGTATTAGTTCATTCTTAGTAGCGTATAAGACGACCTCCAACTTTTCCCATTAAAATATAGAGTTTGGGATATACCCGCCCTATAAGATGACACCCGGCGTATAAAATGACCCCTGACTTTTGAGAAGATTTCCCTGGGTTAAAAAGTCGCCTTATACGACGGAAAATACGGTATTTTTAAGGTAGCTCTCCTTCAGTGCTCACCACAGCCTCTGAGGGAGTTGCTGTCCATTTAACTTGTGGAAACTGAGACTCAGAAAGGCTCCTGGACACACCCAGTGTCTCATGGGTGCTGACGGCGGGGTTGGCCTTTAAACCAAGGTCTGGTGGGCCTCGGGGGCTCGGCTCCCTTCTGGAGGATCACGTGCTAGTCCCCTCCCCACTCCCCAGCCTCCGGAAATCACTTCCACGCGGGCCGCTCGAGTTACCAGCCCAGGGAGTTTGCAGCGTCTGGTCCCTGGCCCAGCAGCAGCGACAGCTCACGGGGAGCTCGGGAGACGTGCACGGTGGCAGGCACCCCCCAACCAGACCTGCTGAGTCAGAAACTGGGGGGCGGGGCCCAGCCACTTCCAGAGGCTTCCCACGCAGGCTCCAGTCTGAGAACTCCTACTGTGCACCCGCCCGGAGGATCACAGGGAAGCGCGGAGTCGCCAGACTGCGCCCGCATCCAAAGGCCACCTCAGATCTCAGCTGGGACCTACAGCTTCAATCTGCGGTGGCTCCTGGCCCCCGGCTTTCTCTGGCCTTGAATGTGTCCCTCGCTCTGATTCGGGAGACTTCAGGGACCGTCTTGCTGTGTGGGGAGCGCCCAAAAGGCCCCCACTTTTGTTGGGGGTGGAATAGGGGACTGGCATTGGCACTGGGGATTCCTTGACTTCCTTGCTGGAAGGTGCGTGTCCCCCGCTGTGAGTGAGCTAAGGGGATGAGGTGAAAACTCAGTCAAGCCTCCCACCCCCAGGAGCGCATGCTCTCTTTGGGGAGATGAACTTCTATACCAGTGGTTCTCAACCTTCCTCAGGCCGCGACCCTTGCATACAGTTCCTCATGGGGTGGTGACCCCCAACCATGAAATGTTGCTACTGTGATGCATCGTGATGTAAACATCTGCATTTCCCGATGGTCTTAGGCGACCCCTGTGAAAGGATCGTTCGACCCCCAAAGGGGTCGCGACCCACAGGTTGAGAACCCCTGTTCTATACAAAGAGGTAGCGGTGTCACCAAAAAGCCCGCTGGAGCCACACAGGCCTGGGTTGACTTCTTGGCTCCGCCACTCGGGAGCCGTGTGACCCTGAGTGAGTCCTTCACCTCTGTGAGCCCCCTGTTTCTCACCCCGTACAGTGGGGAGCATAGAACCCACCTTACGAAGCCATTTCTACGTCTGGAAGCTCGCGTGAAACTGTCATTGTCAGCACTTACACCCAGCACAGAGACCCCTGAGATTTTGAAAGTTACAAACAAGGTTGTCAATTTCCTGCTGGGGGTTGAGGGGTTGGGGGTTGGGGGGGGAACATCTCCTCAAAGGCAGATCCCCAGCCCTTAGCACACAATAGGCACTCAGTAAAGGTTCGTTGAGTGGTGAGCTAAAAGCCAGCTGCACCCCCAGCCTGGGACTGAGGGAAGGATACCGGCCTCCTGTGGATCGGAGTGGAGGTCTTTTGAGGTGAGGAGAGAGAAATCTGGTCCAGAGATGATGCATTTGTGAAGTTTGTGCAGGAAAAACTCTTCCCCTGAATATGTCCCCTGGTTTAGGCCAGGCTTGGCAGGTGGCTGGAACTCAGTGAACGGGTTATTGAATGAATGAATGAATGAATGAATGAATGAATGAACAGTGAACGGGTTATTGAATGAATGAATGAATGAATGAAAGAACGAACGAACGAACAATGGAGGGGGAAGGGGGTGCAGCAGTAAGTAGGAGCCAGAAGAAACGTTGAAGTAGTTTTTGTTTGTGTTTTATACAAGAGAAGCTGGAGGCACAGAGAGGGTCGTCCACTGGCCCAGGCCACATAGTTAGAGGCAGAGCTTGGAATGGGAGGCGGGAAAAGGAAGGGAGGTGAGAAACCAGGCTAGTGGCTCCATAGGTTGCTTTG
>PVJN01056494.1:0-12608 GCA_004026805.1 Lasiurus borealis | reverse complement strand
GTTCCATTTTTAATTGTTGAGGAAACGCCATACTGCTCTCCACAGCGGCTGCACCAGTCCCCATTCCCACCAGCCGTGCATGAGGGTTCCTTTTTCTCCGCATCCTCGCCAGCACTTGCTGTTTGTCGATTTATTGATGAGAGTCGTTCTGACCGTAAACCTGGTTCCTCATTCATAGGACAGGGAAGGTCACTCATGGCTCTTCCTGTAGGGCAGCGGTTCTCAACCTGTGGGTCGCGACCCCTTTGGGGGTCAAACGACCCTTTCACAGGGGTCCCCTAAGACCATTGGAAAATGCAGATATTTACATCACCATGCATCACAGTAGCAACATTTCATGGTTGGGGGTCACCACCACATAAGGAACTGTATGCAAGGGTCTCAGCCTTAGGAAGGTTGAGAACCGCTGCTGTAGGGGATTTTGCAAATTTTCAGTGAGTGATGTATCTAAAGTTCACAGGCACAGGTGTGTGCTTGGTCAGTATATAGTAACTTGGTTCTGTCTTGCTATTACTGGTTCATGAAAGCAGGGCTGAGGGCGAGGCTGGCCGGACCAGAAGGGGTTTCATCCCCCGCACCCTCCCCCCAAAAACTTTGCACTCATGCGTTGCTCCCGGAAGCCACTGTGGCCCACGCTGGAGCACGCTGAGTCTGCAGGCTGAGGGAGATCTAGTGGTGTTCACCCTCCTGGGCATGCGGTCCAGATCTTACGATGGAAGAGGCGAGTGTTAGAGGCAGGAGAGGTACCAGTGTCAGTTCTAGGGGTAAGTCATTGGAATGGTGCTGAGAACGCCCCTCATGCACACTTTTCCCAGGTAGTCTCTGGTTTCCAGGGCTGGGATCTTGCTAGTGAAACCCCGTGGCATTGCTTCTCCCAGGTCCCAGGGGCCAAGGGGCATGCGTGGTATTGACAACCTTCTATGCCTGACTCACCCCCTCTCTGCCCACCTTCAGTTCCAGCCAGTGCCCCCCTAAGGGGCTCACACCACTGCCCCTGTATTCTTGCGCCAGCCTGTGACTGTGGCTCCCAGATACCCTCTAGGTCAGCGGTTCTCAACCTGTGGATCACGACCCCTCGGGGGGTCAAATGACCCTTTCACAGGGATCGCCTAAGACCATCGGAAAATGCAGATATTTACATCACGATGCATAACAATAGCAACATTTCATGGTTGGGGGTCACCACCACATGAGGAACTGTATGCAAGGGCCTTAGGAAGGTTGAGAACCACTGGGCTAAATGAACCAGAAGAGAATCTAGCAACCAGCAGAAGCAAGGCCAGGGTTCCAGGAGCTGTACACCGCACGGGGACACGCATCCAAACACAGAAAATTGACATTGAAAGTTGCCTGTTTGAAAGACAGGACAGCCTTTGCTTGCTGCAGAGCTAATTATTATGCAAATGTATGCTAATAAACTCTGCCTTGAATGTTGTTGAGAAGCTGCCTTTTCCTGTTAACATAGCCGTAATGAGAGGTAAATTTGTAATGCAGATGCCCGAGGTAATATATCCTAAATCATTTTATGGTGTAACAGACTCTCACCCCACCCCACACAAGTGTCAATTTAAATTAGGTTTGGCTTTGCATATTTATCGAAGCTTTATTTATTGTTAATCTGCACTAAGGACACACAACTGAACAGCTCCCACTACTTGTTCCAAGTGGAAGTGAGCGGAGCGCGGCGGATTGGCACTTGTCCCTCACCTGGTCGATTCTTTCTTTCTTTGCTCAAACGGAAGCCAAGTCTGCGGCGTGGAGGTGCCAGCGCTGCTCAGGCGTCTCCCTGCTGCTCTGAGCTGCCTGTCAGGTCGGCTCTGCCAAGAGAGAGCCCTTCTATTAGGCTAATTGTCATCGGTGCTCCCGGGAGTAATCCTCCGTGTCACCTCTGCCTTTGTGTTTGTGACGCCACCCAGAGCCGCCTAAACTTCCTCTTGCCCACAGAAGGTGGTACAGCGGAGACAACACATGTGTCCCCTTCAGAGGCATGCACACACATGTGCACGTTTGACAAGCCCATGCACTCAAGCGCACATGCTCCACATCAGTGGTTCTCAACCTTTTTTAATGCTGTGACCTTTTAATACAGTTCTTCATGTTGTGGTGACCCCCAATCTTAACATTATTTTTGTTGTTTTAAAATTATTATTTGTTTTCTGATGGTCTTAGGCTCTACAGTGGCAGTTCTCAACTTGTGGGTCTCGACCCACAGGTTGAAAACTGCTAGCAAGGTTGCCTAAGACCATCTGAAAATAGATATTTACATTATGATCAGACGCTGTTATGAGTAGAAGGGGAGGGCGTACCTGTAGAAGCCCCTCCCGGTAATTCCATGCACACCTTCCGCTGCTGTGTGAGGGCCAAGGCTAGGATCCTGTAGTTCTGGCTCTGTCACTTCAAGAAAAGCAAGTGTCATTGTTTCAAGCGTCATGTTCAGAGTTTCAGTTGCATTCCCTTTATAGTGACTTTTAATTGAGGTGTGATTATGCCGGTTTTGGAAATGGAGTGACAGGTCTTGTGGGTTTCAATGACCTGCCTCAGGTTATCCATTTATTATACCTGGTAAAGAAAATGCAGATATGTGTTTATCATGTTTTGTTTGTTTTTACCACCTCACCATAGTGTTTCTGAGCAAAGATCTTAGTAAAACTTGAGTTTTTTTTTTTAATATATTTTATTGATTTTTTACAGAGAGGAAGGGAGAGGGATAGAGAGTTAGAAACATCAATGAGAGAGAGAAACATCAATCAGCTGCCTCTTGCATGCCCCCTATGGGGGATGTGGCCGCAACCAAGGTATATGCCCTTGACCGGAATCAAACCTGGGACCTTTCAGTCTGCAGACCGAAGCTCTATCCACTGAGCCAAACCGATTTTGGCTAAAACTTGAGTTTTCGTTTCTTCTGTAATTTGAGATGTTGGATTTGGTGATCTCAACGATTCTTTGATCCCTCTGGCTCTGGATTATATTATTCTATGATAACATAAGTAGGTAATTAGCTTTGGCTTCTGATCATCTCTATCTTTTATTCTGAACAAGTTCAAGCTGGTCACTTGCTTGAAGATGCTTGGCTTATGCTACTTCCCTCTGTTAGTTACCTGTGGGTTTCCTGGCGGCCACCTTGACCTTCAATTGTTCCGCCTGCCTCCAGCGAGGAAAAAATGAGGCCATAAAGAATCCGGGCTAACCTAACACAGTAAGATGTCAGCCAGATGTGCTAACTCATGTATGCATATATTCGAGAAAAGCCAAAATGTCCATCTGCTGAAAAATGTCTCCCGCGTTGACTAGTCAGGTACCTAAATTTTTTGTCATTAGCATAACTACTTTGAATCAAGTTATCCTGACAAGGCCTTCTGTGAACATGTAAATTCACATGACACCAGGCAACATATCAACTGTTTGTGCCAGGTGATTCAGGCGGATGTATTTATCCGGTATCAGAACTTAAATCAGGAAGCACGGAAAGCTCAGAGACATGAATTTTGATAAAGAAATGATCTGGGAACTGGCTTGTTTTTGGTGTTTTTGTTTTTTTTTTACCATTTGAAGATGGAACAAGAGAGCTACTGCTATAAATCTCCCATATGTGAATGAAAATTCATCCTAGAAGGATGTCTTTATTCTGATCTATTAAGTAAAATAATTATTTTGTGGATATTGAGGAGCTAATTGTCCA
Organism: Lasiurus borealis; assembly: GCA_004026805.1. NCBI lineage: Eukaryota > Metazoa > Chordata > Mammalia > Chiroptera > Vespertilionidae > Lasiurus > Lasiurus borealis. The sequence continues at coordinate 8,929 of PVJN01056494.1, read as the reverse complement.
AGAAGAGGTGAAGGGCTTATTCACTTCTCCCCATCCTGATGCCCATCAAGGCCCCCCAGTTCTAAGCTTTGTTCCCCATAAAGTGAATGCCTCAATTTTGCTTTTGAGTAGTAGGAACTCTGGCTTAAGGAATATTCTAGGCTACAAGTTCTGAGTCTGGGAACAAAACAGTCTGTCGGCATCAGTCTCGGATACTTCAATATAAAGGAGTTTACCTGGTCAATACTGGTTGTGACAGTGTGCGGAGAAAAGGCATGCAAAGAGGCTTATTAGTTCACGCTTAGAAAGGAAATGGATTTTCTTTATTAACATTTTTAAAAGAGATGTGAAAGTACTAACCAATATAGAGAAGAGAATAAAAAGAACTAACTCCGCCCTAGCTGGTTTTGCTCAGTGGATAGTGTTGGGCCTGCGGACTGGAGGGTCGTGGGTCTGATTCTGGTCAAGAGCACATGCCTGGGTTGCTGGTTCTATCCCCAGCAGTGGGTGTGCTGTACGCAGTCGATAATGATTCTCTCTCATCATTGATGTTTCTCTCTCTCTCTCCCTCTTCCTTCCTTTCTGAAATCAATAAAAATATATATAAAAAGTAACTAACTCCACCCTTAAAGATAATGCCCTTCAAATCTCTCTCTGCACTACAGGACAGAGCTGAGTGGATTTTATTCAAATCTAAGAGGAGCATTTTCTGGAAGGAGAGCAGACTTTGGAAGGCAGGATGGACTGTGCATCCCTCTGGGCATGGACATGAACTGGACAGGGGCCCAGGGTGACCTTGCTGACCCCTAGCAGAAGAGGTCACAGGACAGCAGGAGGAGCGGGTGGCTGCAAAAGACACCCTTTTCCTCCTCACCGCTTGGGGGAGACACAGTTGGGCCCAGGATAGCGTTACATTGACCATTTCAAAGCCCTTCACCCCTCAGGGTCTTGGTTTACTTCTTGGTAAAATGAAACGGTTGGGCTAGTACATCCTTACATTTCCCTTAGAGTCTATAGTTTGTTCCATTTGAAAAGGAACTGCCATTCTGCTGGCCCTGAGTGCTTTCTCGGGTTCAGGCAGAGCCAGACGTGAGAGCTCCCAGACTCAAAGGTTCCTCATGCCACCCCAGAGCTCCCCCCAGGCAGATTGGCATGTCTGGTGGTTGGAGAAACATTGACCATGCGTTGCCATAGGAAGAGCCTGGAATCTAGATTCAGACGACGCTATTCAAGTTCAGGTTACATACCACCTTTAGTGGCTGTCTGACTCTGAGCAAGGACAATGCCAACCTCTCTGAGCCTCAGTTTCCTCATCTGGTGAATGACACCAGTGGCACATTCCCCAACAGACTTGTCAGGACCTGTTACCATGTATGTATGACAGCGTTCTGAAATGTCTGAAGCACTTCATACAGTAAGGGAGCAAGGTGAAGAGTAAGTTTCGGAGCCTGCTCACAGCACCAGTAGTTTGCCCGGAACCAAGAGGTCACCGGTTGGATGCCCAGTCAGGGCACATAGCCTGTTGTAAGATTGATCTCTGATAGGGGGCGTGCAGGAGGCAGCAAATGGATGATGTTTCTGTTGCATTGATGTTTCCATCTCTCTACCCCTCTCTCTTCTTCCCCCTCTAAAAATCAATAAAAACATATTTTTTTAAAAAGAATACAAATTGGGGGAATTCCTTAGAACCAAGTATATAGCTTTTCTAACTAATAAAAAGGTAATGCTAATTAGACCAGGAGACCTTCTGGACATCCTTTCTGACTAAACCATGGAGGTGAGGCGGAGGCCGAGGCAGTTAGGAGCAATCAGGCCAGAAGAGGAGGGCAGTTGCAGGTGAGAAGGCCAGTGGGGCTGGACGGGGTGAGTGGTTGGGGCAAGTAGGCAGGCAGGCAGAGTGGTTAGGGGCAATCAGGCAGGCAGGCAGGTGAGCAGTTAGGAGCCAGCAGTCCCAGATTGTGAGAGGGATGTCCCAGATTGGAGAGGGTGCAGGCCAGGCTGAAGGACACATCCCCTCCCTCACCCTGTGCATGAATTTTATGCACCAGGCCACTAGTTATTAATAAACTAGAGGCCCGATCCACAAAAACTCATGCAAGAATAGGCCTTCTTTCCCCTGGCTGCAGGCCCCAGATTCTCTCAGGCACCCAGGATCCAGGTGGCTTACCTCTGGCCCCAGCTTCATCAGGAAGGACGTTTGGAATGACGTCTGGCCTAATTAGCATATTACCCTTTCATTATTATAGATTTTCTATTTTATTGGTTTAGTGGTTTTTCTTTTCAGATGCTTCCACCTGTGTCCTCTCAGTACATCTTTACGAGGACATGGGAGATGCTCAGAGCATGAGGTGGCAGCCGCAGTGGAGGGACCGACGGAGCCCCAGGGTCACCCGATGGTTTGAAAAGGAAACCCAGCAAGTTCCCCATATTTGGATACCGTAGTCAGAACCCAGCACTGCATTTAGGCGGATGTCATGAAAATATGGCAAGGTTCAAGCCAGGCGCTCTGAATTGTGTTCTCTGAATTAACAAGGACCCCTAGTCAAGTCTCATCCCCCGCCAGCGCCTCAGTGACCTGTTTTGCCATAGGATAGTGTGGGGCTGAGACGGACATTTCTTCCCAACATTTACGTGCCTTACGAAGTGATTACTGCAGTGAGTCTGGTACCCATCTGTCACTGTGCAGCCGCCGCAAGGCCATTAGCTCTAGGAGACGGGCGCTTTGTGAAGGTTCTCTGGGCACTGTTAGCCCAGGATGCTGAGTGTCCGCAGAACCTTCCTACTAGCTGGGGACTGGCTGTGGTTCAGGGTCCCAGTTTGTTCTCTGGCCATAGCATTGGTTTTTTTCTCCAAGGGGAATGACCTCTAGTCTGACCCCAGGTGAGAGATCAGCCAGGGGGCGCTGATAGCAGCTCTCTTCCCAGCACTCCGAGAGAGAGAGGGGTGCTGTGCCTCTCTCTCAGCCCAGAGAGGCAGTCTTTCCCACGTCACTAGGTAACAGCACACACTGTGTGGGGAGGAAGATGCAGCCACAATGAAAGAGTGTGAGGCGACTCCAGTGCCCAGCAGCGTGGGATTCGGCCGATGAGCATTAGTGTCTGGGGAAGGTCAGGGAAGGCTTCCCCTGGGTGTGAGGGGAGAGGACTCAGATGTGTGGCGGGACAGAGGAGGGCACTCAGACGTGGGGGCGTGGCCCTGGCCTTGAAGACCCAAGCAGGGAACTTGAACTGGGTTACTATCCACATCTCATCCTGTGAGCGCACACTGGAAGCATCCTGTCCCTGCTGGGGACATTTCCGGGGAGAGGCTGCAGACTGGGTGCAGCTGCACAGGGAAGGGGACCCCTGCCTTCCGAATGGGGAGCCTGCCCGCCCTCCCAGGTTTGGCCAATAGTAGTGATTTCTTTCTGGTCCTGGGAGGCGGGCCAGCTCTAACAGTCTACAGCTGGGCCTCAGCCCAGCAGCCCGGCTTGCAGTGCTCCTGAGTGCCCAGCAGGGGGAGACAAACCTCCAGGAATGAGGGGAGCAAGGGGCTGGCCAGGCCTCCTTTCCTCAGCTCTGCAGCCTGCTAGGCAGAGCCCCAGCTTTCCCTGCCCCTGTCCTCCCGCTGCCTCTGTCCCAGGGCTTAACACCCTGCTGACACATACCTCCCTCCCCTGCTCCCCACTTTGCTTAGGCCTCTGCTCTTCTTTGCCTGAAGTCCCCTCCCCACCATGAGCCCAAGTGTGCGGGTGGAGGTAGTGGGGTTTGTTTTCAAGGTAGGAAAGCAGTGTCTCCCAGCCCTGCCTCCAGCGTCCTCGGGTTGTGCTTCACGTGAGCCAATTGGACAAAAGCGTGAGGAATTGCCTTCTCAGCCCACAAACTGCCCCGACGCTCTATCCACTGAGCCAAACCCGCTAACCTCCCCTCTTGACCTTGTTGTTTTGTGCCATTAGTGAGCATGCTGAAATGCCACAGGGATGAAGAAAGAAAAGAAAGGACTCCAGGCCCCTGCTTCAGAATACTTGCAGGGGTTTTGGGGGAAGAGGTGAGAAGATCTTTTCTGCACAGCTCATTAAAATAATGTGTGGAGAACCTCCCTTCCCGCGGAGGAGGTGGTCAGGATGAGAGGATAAATCTTTAAAAGAATAATGTTTTCCAAATCAGGTTCCTTGTCCTCCGATCCTTTGATGTATGAGTGGAAGAGTAGGTAGGACACACGGTGAAATATACATGAGATCGCCCAAGAAGAGAAGAGCGGAGCGGAGGGAATATTAGTGTTTACATCCAAACTCAATTGGAACACTCATTGCCAGATGATAGTTTGTTATGTTGAATGCAATTCAGTCCCCGGGGGCTGTTCCCTTTCCCGCCCCCTCCCATCCCCGCACCCCTTCCTCTCCCACAGCTGGATAGGAGGAGGCGCCGCACGCCAAGCCTGTGATGTGTGCCCTGTGGCTGCCGGTTTGCAGAGGGCAGAGCCCAGGGAGAAGAGGTGGCAGCATGGCCTGGACACTGCAACCGTTCCCTAGCTTTCTGAGACTTAGAGAATTGTATGTTATTTTTAAAAATATATTTTTATTTATTTCAGCTGAGTCCGGTTTGGCTCAGCGGATAGAGCCTCGGCCTGCGGACTGAAAGGTCCCAGGTTCGATTCCGGTTGGGGCATGTACCTTGCTTGCGGGCACATCTCCACTGTGGGGCGTGCAGGAGGCGGCTGGTCAATGTCTCTCTCTCATCAATGTTTCTGACTTTCTATCCCTCTCCTTTCCTCTCTGTAAAAAAAATCAATAAAATATATTAAAAAAAAATATATATATATATATTATTTATTTCAGAGAGGAAAGGAAAGGGAGAGAGAGATAGAAACGTCAACGATGAGACAGAATCCTTGGTTGGTAGTCTTCTGTACCTCTTCACAGCTGGGGATCAAGTTGGCAATCCAGGCCTGTGTCCTGACCGGGAATCAAACCCTGACTTCCTGGTTCCTAGGTCAGCACTCAACCACACAGCCACGCCGGCTGGCGGAGACTTAGGCAATTTTAAATAGAGGAGAATTGAATTCAGAGGATGAGTTCCTTGGAGCAAATCAATCAGAGAGCTGGCTCCAAGTAAAACATGTTTTCCTCCTCTGTGCCCTTTACGGGAGTTCAACCCCAGCAAGAGAAAGTGGCAGCAACACCAGCCTTGCTGGGAGGGCCAGCCTGGTGGCAGCAGTGGCCCCGCTGTCCGCTAATGCAGGCTTAGCTGCCCACAGTGTGGCGTGGCCATCACTTGCGCGAGCAGCTGGTCCCCACTCAAGAGCATGTCGCGACAGGGCTGCTGTGTGTGGATTTGCTGGCCTCCCCGTGGCGCCTTTGAAATGGTGCTTTTAACACTCACCGGCCTCACCAGCGCCCTTCAGGTAGCCTCCGCTCTTGAAGAGGGAGGCTTTCTCCCGGCAGGATGTTTGTCTTTCTCACCTGGCCGGTTCTGTCCAGCTCTGCCATGGGATGGCTGTAGGCGCAGTGGCAGAGAGGAACTGGCAAAGCTAAAGCATCCTCCCCTGCACACCTGGCTCTCACCTTGCCTCTCCCTCCATCTTGCAGGGTGACTGTGAGCACAGGCGCCATCCGGGCTGAGCACCACCCTACACACAGGGGCTGAGATATATTGGAACAGTGGAGAGAGCGGCCGGCCGGTCTGTAGGTGGGCACACGTGGCTACAGTGGAACCACACGTGGCCATCGTGATACGTCCGAATCCTTTGTTTTCAGAGCCTGTGGATGCAGTGCCCAGTGATAATGAAGGTCCTTGGTCTAGAAATTTTCAAGTTAGTTGTGGGGTAAAATTTGGTTAATGCCAACCACTGACAGTACAGGTCCTCGCAAAAGGATCAGAGGCCTGAAGCTTACATCATATTCGCTCTCCCTGGCACTCTCATTCCTGGCTGAGCCATGGCCCCGGTGGAGTTGATCTGGATAAGTGAGGCTGCAACCAGCGGGAAACCCACCCGTTGGCATCTTTAAAAACCCAGCCTGTCTTTGTCTCCTAAAGTGCAATGGTCCCTTCTGTTTATGAAATGTAAAGACATTCTGCCATTTCTATTTTTATTTTTATTTTTAAAATGCTTAGGATACATGTAATCTCTCAGCAGTCAACAGAGACTTAGGCAGAAAGTAGAAGTAAGCGTTCTGCTGCCCCCTAGTGGGGTACCATGAGAAGCACAAAGGAGGTAGAGATGGATGGGGTTCTCTCATTAGGTAATGTCACTGACTCCTGGTGCCAGAGTTTATATGAGGGGCATTCCCTTGGGCTCTGCAGCTGGCATACACTCTTGGCCACCTGTACAGGGCACAGAACCTGGGTCAAGTAGAATTAAAGACGGAGCATCAACAAGGGAGAGACCAAATGATGCCCCCTAGACAAGTTGTGAATCTGTTGAATGAAGAAAACAATGTCCATGAATGAGATTTCACACTCAGCCGTATAGAACCATTAAACATGAATACAGAGCCCTCTGAATACTGCACATGCCTGAGGGCTTGATGGAGATCAGGTGTGAGCAGAATCATGGTGAATTCATCAGGAAGTAATATCATCGATGTATGATACAGCCCAGTTAAACAGTTTAAAGAAATGTTGGCCCACTGAAAGAATATTCCCCAGATATGTATTATCTGGGGATATTAATTTTGCTAAAGTTACTAGTTAAATTTCTTATATTTGTATTGATTTCATACAGGAAAGGAGAGAGAGAGAGGGGGGGGGGGAGAGAGAGAGAGAGAAATATCGATGGTGAGCGAGAATCATTGATCAGCTGCCTCCTAGTGGGGATTGAGCCCGCAATCCTGGCATGTGCCTTGACTGGGACTTGAACTGTGACCTCTTGGTTCATAGGTCGACACTCAACCACTGAGCCACCCCAACTGGACATTGCTTGTTTTTACAGCAGTTTTATTCTCCCATTTGTCTTGGTTTATTTCCATGTTCATTCTCCCTACTATCAGAGGTTTTCTAAATCTTAAGACAGATTTTACATTGATGTGGCTTTACTCTATCGATTTCCGGTTCCCCAGAGACTCTGGAAAGGGATTGATTTAGATGTTTATGTATCTAATCATTCCGTACTCAGGTTCACTCTGCCGGGCTTTCTTCTACTAGAGCATGAGGTAGTTTATAAAATTACAATCAATTTTATATCAAGATGTTCAGACATGACTAGGGATGACTTTTTCATAGACCTCAAGCATAGCATGAAAATTATTTATAGCTCATTCTCTGTTTCCTCTCACCTCCCAGCATTTCCCTGCCTAATCTGTGCTAGTTGGGATTATTGATTAATTTGAATGTCAAGTTTTTAAAATCAAGGCAGCTCACTCAGGGGGTGAGTCCCTTGGAACTATCCTTCTCACCTCAACGTTTCCAGAGGAGATTGAAAGGAGACAGTTGGATTCTCCAAGGTCCCATGGGTAAAGAGATGGCTCAGGTGCCCTCTGCTGCAAGACACTCCTTACCTGTTATTATTATTATTATTTAGAATAGTTTGTTGATTTTTAGAGAGAGAAGAAGAAAGAGGGAGAGAGAGAAATATCCATTGACGTGAGAGTACAACATTGATTGGCTGCATCATGCATGTCCTCTACAGAGGATTGAGTCCTCACCCGGGCATATGCCCTTGACTAGGAATCCAACTGGCCACCTCCTGTTGCATGGGCTGAGGTCCAACCCACTGAGCCACCCTGGCCAGGACCCTCTCTATGGCTTTTAAATCCACGTCCATCTTTCCCCTGCTTCCATGATAGTACAGTGGTACCTCGAGATACGAGTTTAATTCGTTCTGTAACCTTGAGGCGTGGGAAACTATGAGACGCTCCATTTGCAGTAAACTGGTGGGTCATGTGCAGCCGGCCAATCCACGCGATTACTTGTATCTCAACTGCTTGCTCAATGGCTCGTATCTCAAAAATCTTGTATGTTAGGGCACTCGTATCTTGAAGTACCACTGTATTTATAGTAAATAAGGAATCCGGAAAAAATGAGGCAGAATGCAGGAGACAGTGTGAATGGGATGGGGGAGAGACCGCTGGTGTGGATGGTTTAGATTGAGGAAGAGACCTCAGGGGTGAGTCTGGGACCAGAGGCCTACATGGCAAAGTCATCAGTAGAAGGCAGCCGCCTTGAGCTCTGGACCAAATGAGAAGACCCTGGTGTGAGTGTGGGGAGAACTGACCACAAACAGGAGAGAGAGCCACAAAGAGTGAGCAAGCCCGAAACCGGTTTGGCTCAGTGGATAGAGCCTCGGCCTGCAGACTGAAAGGTCCCAGGTTTGATTCCGGTCAAGGGCATGTACCTTGGTTGCGGGCACATCCCCAGTAGGGGGTGTGCAAGGGGCAGCTGATCGATGTTTCTCTCTCATCGATGTTTTTAACTCTCTATCCCTTCCCCTTTCTCTCTGTAAAAAAAATTAGTTAAAAAAATATATATGTATATGAAAAGAGTGAGCAAGAATGTGGGGAGAAAGGAAGACGAGACGCTCAGTGAGCAGCTTCCCAGGAGCCACGTGAGGGAAACGCTTCCGGAGAGAGAATGTGTCCAGGGTGATAAATGCTGCTGAAAGGAAGAAAATTTTAATCGCTGTTTTTGGCAAGATGGAGTTCATAGGTGACCTTGACAATAGCAATTTCAGTAGCATAATGGGAACAAAGCCTGTTTGGAGTGAATGGAAATCAGGGGATAGAGAGAGAAAAGTGCAAAACGAAGAGCACGCGTAATTTTGTAAAAAAAGATTTTTATTGTCAAGGAGAGCAGGGAAACGGGGCTCTTGCTGGAGGGAGGGCGTGGAGCCAAGGAAAGGATTTTAACATTTACGATGATGATTATGATAATAACCATTATCATTATCATCATAATGACTGCCATTTATTGAGTGCTTCCCATGTGCCAGGCACCGTGCCAAGCCTTTTCCATACATGATCTCATTGGATCTTTGA
>PVJN01056493.1:0-12754 GCA_004026805.1 Lasiurus borealis | reverse complement strand
AACAAAAAAAAACAGAGGAGAAGAAATAACAAAGGAAACAAAACAGCCTCCTGTCCCTTTAGGAGGATGGGGAGGTTGCAGCCACTCACCATATGGCAGGGGGAGGGCCCAAACCTGTTCTCTCGGTAGAGCATCTGTCTCCCTCCCCGTCAAGACCAGGAAGGTCCTGCTCGCACCTGCTGGCTGCGCTTTATCAGGTCCAGCCTTCAGTGTGTGGCCCCAGCACCTCCGGCTCCTGCCAGCCGCCTGGAACCAGCCTCATGGTGTAGACTTTAGAAGCTGCTTGTCCTACTGTGCTCCTGAGAAAGTAATATTAAGCTTCTCGTTTTATTATGAAGTCTAGATTTTGGTATTAGCTCAGTAGATAACAGTAACAAAAATGGAACACAATTTTTTTTTAAATATATTTTATTGATTTTCTACAGAGAGGAAGGGAGAGAGATAGAAAGTCAGAAACATCGATGAGAGAGAGACATCGATCAGCCGCCTCCTGCACGCCCCACAGGGGAGATGTGCCCGCAACCAAGGTACATGCCCCCGACCGGAATCGAACCCGGGACCTTTCAGTCTGCAAGCTGACGCTCTATCCACTGAGCCAAACCGGTCTTGGCTGGAACACAATTTCCCACCTAGTTTGGGAAGGGAAGACAGCATACTTGGCTTGTTTTATGTCATGTCACCCATCATGTGTCTTAAGAGGTCACAGTAGCTTCCGTTAGGCCCTTGGGACTCTATGACCCCTAGGAGAAGTTCCATGCCCTCAAGAAGCTGGAAGTCTAGCAGGAAAAACACGCCCCTTTCACATATGTAGGCTCTACTTTATTTATTTTTTAAATATATATTTTATTGATTTTTTACAGAGAGCAAGGGAAAGGGATAGAGAGTTAGAAACTTCAATGAGAGAGAAACATCCATCAGTTGCCTCCTGCACACCTCCTACTGGGGATGTGCCTGCAACCAAGGTATGTGCCCTTGACCAGAATCGAACCTGGGACCTTTCAGTCCACAGGCTGACGCTCTATCCACTGAGCCAAACCGGTTTCGGCTATGTAGGTTCTACTTTAAATACAACTACAGTAACAGGCAGGGGCAGACATGCCTCCTACCCCATCAGATTGGGTGATGGAGGCTTTCTTGAGAGCTAATCTGTTGCAACCTAGAATTTTCCTGTGAGTAAGAAGAAGGCGGTACATTCTTTCCACAGTAAAAACAGTTCCTTGCTCCTTCTGTGTTTGACTTGACAGATCGGTTTCTGGCTCTGAGTGGATTATCTGAATGGAGTAGCTGACCCCTGTGATAACAAATGATCTTTATCTCCAGCAGTTTTCGGAGGTGGAGAGACGGGCTCATTCATTTGGTTTCCATCCAGCTGAGGGCTGAAAGGCTTCTTTCATCTCAAAGATGAATTTCCAGTGGTTTGCAGATTAACAGTGAAACAGGATCTGGTGTCACCACGCTTTCTGCACCTTTCCCTCGTTAGAGATCCAAGAGCTTAGATATTCTGAAAGTTCTAACCCTCTCACCATGCGTGGTGTCTCTGGTGACCGGTCATTAGCATATGAAAGGCACTTACACTCAGGAGAGTCCCAGGCCTTATTCTTTATTAGCCCACGGTCTGAGCAGAATGTTACACCTTTCACTGACCGGCAGCGTGGCAGAGGGTAGAGGTAGCTGGAGCATGTGTATGTGACGGTTCCTATTTCATGTTATTCCCATAATAAGGTCTCACTGCCAGTAAACCAGAGTATAATCTACATTTTCCGAATGTATGTTAGACACGAGCAACTTAGAAGAACATGTTGCTTGCTTTCTTCTTTCTTTCTTTTTTTTTTCAATATATTTTATTGATTTTTACAGAGAGGAAGGGAGAAGGATAGAGTTAGAAACATTGATGAGAGACATCGATCAGCTACCTCTTGCACGCCCCCTACTGGGGATGTGCCTGCAACTAAGATACATGCCCTTGACCAGAATTGAACCTGGGACCTTTCAGCCCACAGACTGAGTCACACCAGTTTTGGCTACATGTGGCTTCCTTGTCAAAAGTATGTTTACTCTATTTCCTGTTTAGGAAAACAGGGAATCTAAGAATATAACTCATCCTCCACCCTTGAGAATAACTTCCCCGCTGACTCCTATCCCCGGCCCTTGGGTGTTTTGGAGAAGTTTTCGCTGTGAACGGGGACAGGCTGGCTGCGAGAAAGCATTCCGCGCAAACTCCTTCTCAGCGTTTGTTCTTTTAGCCTCACTGTTCGTGGTTGTCGCAGGGCCCCGTGAAGCACGTGTACCGAGTCCTGCAGTGCCAGGAGGAGGAGCTGACGCAGATGGTCTCCACCATGTCTGACGGCTGGAAGTTCGAACAGGTGTGTCCCTAAGTCATGCACCCCCGTGTCTCCCCGGGCATCCACACTCCAAACACGGGCCTCCAGAGCCAGGTATCAACCCTGGGGCTCGGTAGGGCCCCGTGTGATCCTGCTCAAAAGCACGGAAGAGAGAGCCACTCGGTGCGGATTGTTTGCTCGTAGAACCTCAGGAGTCGGGAGAACTGAGAATAGTATCTTGTCTCCCAGCTTTATAACCAGGGTTTCAGTTTGATTTGCTAGGGGGAGTCAGCCAGCTGGTTTGGGCTTAAAGTGCCTCTCTCACCCTTTTTTTGTAATAGTTCATTGCATTTTAGAGAGAGTAGAAGGCAGAAGAGAGAAACGTCAATGTGAGATTGCAATATTGGCTGCCTCACGCATGCCCCCACCGGGCATGTGCCCCCAACTGGGAATCAAACCAGCAACCCTTCAGTGCACGAGACAGTGCCCAACCAACTGAGCCACACTGGCCGGCTCTCTAATTTTTTTTCTTCCCCAGAGGGATTTTCTTCAGAAATGCGTGTTGACGCAGCTAGAATAATTCCATAGAGAAGACTGGGGTTCACCAATAATCTTTTGCTTGCCCCAAGGTCAGAACTTTATCACCCTGGGTATATGTGTCATCGGCAGAGAGCATGGTGAGCCGCAGAGATAGGAAAGGAATAAGTGAATGGTTACCGTCCCTCGCTGTGGATGCTGCTCTTGTAGCTCTGTGCCATTAGATGGCAGAATTGTTCAGTTCATCTACTTTCTTCAAAACATGGGGGCTGAGCGTGAACAGAATGACTATATTGTCATTTTCTTTGGATCATGCCAATTTCTACGTGGGCCGGTTGAACTGTTACCGTAACTTACCTTCTCAGAAGTTCCTTTTTGCGTCTCTGTCTTCAGAGCCGATACTGGGTTTTTCCTCCCACAGACCTCCCGCTGCAGAATCAGCTCTGCCTGGGGTCCTTCTCCTCTTGTCAGTGTGGGTTGCAAAATGTTGCCATACTTCCACCCCAGAAGTGTTTCCCCAGTTAAAGTCTCAAGCAGAGGATGTTATCAATACATTGTTAAAGTATTCTTTTTTTATTGTATTTTTGTTGATTTCAGAGCAGAAGGGAGAGGGAGAGAGAGAGATGATGAGAGAGGATCATTGATTAGCTGCCTCCTGCATGCCCCTGATTGGGGATTGAGCTCACAACCTGGACATGTGCCCTTGACTGGAATAGAACCTGGGACCCTTCAGTCCACAGGCCAACGCTCTATCCACTGAGCCAAGCCGGCTAGAGCTAAAGTATTCTTATACATGTCCTTAGGAAGATCAGTGCTCCCAGTGACTATTCCATGATGAGGAAGTGGAGGCTGCTGCCTCTGGCTTCAGCTGCTCTGGTGAGGGGGCGGGGGCAGCCTGGCTGATGAGTAACTGAGATCGGTGACTGGACCTGGAGGGTCCCGGATATTCTTCTTCCGAGGAAGAGGAGGGCGCAGCCGTCACCCGGAGGCGTGGCTTCTGTGGCACTTAGAGGTGGCAGGTCCCCGTGTGCTCACCACGTCCTTGTTTTATCAGCTCATCAACATCGGGTCTTCCTATAACTATGGGAACGAGGACCAGGCAGAGTTCCTCTGCGTCGTCTCCAGAGAACTGAACAATTCCACCAACGGCATCGTCATCGAGCCGAGCGAAAAGGCGAAGGTAAGAGGCCGCTGCGCCAGTCTGCGTGGACGCGTCTGCTCCCCGGGGACCCTGTCTCCTTCCTTCCCGGCCCTTCTCAGGGCAGCCTGCGGTCCCCTTCACTGGGGTCTTTTGATTGCTGTCATTTAAATCAGGATTTATAGCAGCGAGGGGCTAGGGAACCCACAGAAAAGAGCAGCGTGTTGCCAGCCGCTGTGGAATCGGTGAGAAAGAAAGGTCTATCCCTCTAACGCCCCAGCTCCGCATTCTGAGCCTCTGCGTTGGGAAGTACCTTATGTCGCCATTATTCTTTGAAACTGTTCCTTTTTTTTTTTTTTTTTTAAGATACTTAATTGATTTTTTACAGAGAGGAAGGGAGAGGGATAGAAAGTCAGAAACATCGATGAGAGAGAGACATAGATCAGCCGCCTCCTGCACACCCCCTACTGGAGTTGTGTCCGCAAGCAAGGTACATGTCCCCGACCACAATCAAACCTGGGACCTTTCAGTCCGCAGGCCGATGCTCTATCCACTGAGCCAAACCGATCTCAGCGAAACTTCTTTTTTTCTCCTGCCTCAAGAAGAAAGGTGTTAGGTTACCTCTGTGGCTTAAGTTACTGGAAAAGTGTTGTACACAGTTACCTTTTCCCTCCAGCAGGGTCCCCCAGACACAGACACACACTTGTAAGTCGCCCCCATGTGGTGTGCCTGACCGTTCCCTGGAGCTGGGAGAAGTGGTCCCCGCCGCCGTCAGCTAGTCTCCAATCAGAGTGCGTTAGGGAGGAGGGCTGCGGTCCTGCCTTCCTTCCGGGGCCAGTGCAAAGCGGTGGGGCTCCTTGCTTTTTCAGCAGCCTGCTTAGCCACCGGGCCTAAAGCACTGCACCCAGAGTCCGAGCCTCAGCCCTCTCCCCCCTTCCACTTCCAGATTCTTCAGGAGAGAGGGTCTCGGATGTAAACGCCAGAATCCTGAACATCGAGAGCGACCCGGCAGAGCGCCTCCGGAAGTTCAGTCTCGCTCCTTCCTGTACAGTAACGGCTCCTGCAAAGCCAAGCCGAGCCTGGCCCCCTGTGGAGAGTGTTCTGGTCAAACCAAAGGAACCCGAAGACAGACGTCACTTCCGGCTGCAGAAGGCCTTTCCAGAAACCTGCTTTGTGTTCCCAGCCAGCGTTCTAACCAACCTTCCCAACCGCATCTCTGGGCAGGGCTCCCAGGGGCAGCCGGGCCCGGGGAGGGGAGAGGAAGCTGCCCCCGGCCGGGCCTGCGCTTCAGGGGAGCGGAGCGGTGACGGGCTGTCCCCGAGCTGTGCCCGGCTTTGCCCGGGGTGGGCCGAGGTGGCGCCGGCACCGGCCACTCCGGAACCATCTTCCCTCCCCTCCGCGCACCGCACACTAATGTAGCAGACGCAGAGGAGTCTCGCTCCCGTTTGCCGAACCGCACACACTGAGGGTCTGACACACGACGGAGTACCCCACATTCCTATGAACTAAGCCTCGCCGAGGAAAGGGAGGATGGGGCGTCCTTGCTTGTAGTTGGAGGCTGGTTTTGCTGCTCGGGGTTTGCCCCGTTTCTCCCCGGAAACCCGGGCCGGGCAGGCGCAGTCTGCACCCAATGAGACAGACAGATGGGAGCGGAGGTGGTGGGTGTAACTGCTTCTGCAGCCTCCTCTTACCCTCCCCGGGCCCCTCTTCCTTCCTGGACTTGTTCAACTGGATAAAGGGACTTGGGACCCCCTGGTGGCTTGGGCCGGGGTGGCCCTTTAAGAGTTGCCAAATGCGTCCTGTTACGGTGTCCAAAGTGTGATGTCTGTGATTGTCTCTGGAAATGCCTTGACCGAACATGTAGTATCTGTTTGTCTCTCTCTCGGTTGCTCACTTGGGCAGCCCTGCCCCGCAGCCTTCTCGACCCCACACCTTCCCGCTAGAGTGTGTGTGTTTGCTGGGCGGCCTGAGGACTCCCTGTCTCGCACGGCACCCTCACTCCTTTCTATGGGGGGCCATGCCCTTGAGGACCAAACGCTTGTTTGCCCGGGGGGAGCTGAGCTGTGGCCACAGAGCTGGTGCCAGACCCCCTCCCAGCGCTGAGTCTTAGCAGCTGTGAGTGCATGGGGGCCGGGAGCCTTGCTTTCCCCTGCTGGTCCTCAGAGTGTGGCACGGGGGGCAGAGACGGGGAGGGGGCCTCGAGAACCCCCACCTGTCAGCCCCTGCCAGCTAGTCGCTTCTGATTTCTTCAAAGCGGAGGTTCCTTCCGCTCCGTAGCTCAACTGCTTGCTAGGGGCCTGGGGTCGTAGTCTGTGGATGTGAACGCAGACCGTGCCAAATGTCTTCTGAGCCTGTGACCTGCGCATGCCCAGAATTCTCCCTCTGACCTTATTTCTCGGGGGAAAGTAGGATAGACAGTGTGTCTGCCCACAGACCAGGCTGCACGCCAGCCTGAGGTGCATATTGGCACCTCCGAAGTCTGGCAGGCGCCCAGTATTTTCACAGCTGTGACATGTCGAGGAACTTCTGCCGACAGCAAAAGCCGTCACCTTTCAGAGAGGTTGTTTATCACCTCCAGTGATAGACAGTCGTAGCTCGTAGGCCTCCATCCTGTCATCTGTCGGGGGGAAAAGGTTTAACTGTCAGGGAAAAGCAGCTCAGACAGGACTGGACTGGACTGGAGAAGGCCTGTCTGCACAACTGGAATAAGGAACCTCAAGTGAAAGGAGGGATGCACCTCATGAGACGTGCTTTCCGGGGTGCTGGGCGTGCTGATGGCCAGCCTGGTCCCAGGCCCCGAGGAGGAGGCGGCGGAGGCAGGCCCTGGGAACGCATTTCTCGCAGAAACCGCAGCGGCCTGCAAGGACTACCTAACTGCTCGGTGCCGAGACGCCGCCTAAGTGACCCCTCTGATCTCGGGGGCTGCCTTTCACCAAGCTCCCCTCCTTCTGGCAGCCCGTGACCCTGTAAGTGGCTCCCGTGCTCCAGGCATCTCAGATGATTTGTTTGTCAGTGTTTCTGGAAAAGTATTTTATCCAAACCCTTTATGAGCCAAGTGGGTATTTTTCTCAAAAGCCTTCTCCCCCTGGTAGAGTCCGGCTAATCCAGAGAGGGGTCTGGCCATTGACGTGGGAGTGTCACATGACCAGTGAGGAGTGTCTTCCTGCTTCATTCTCTGCCCAGGTCTGTGGCCACAGGCCAGGCCCGGCCTCCAGTGACAGACAGTCGTAGCTTGTCACGTCCTCAGAACTGCTCTTTGCCCTTGGCCGTGAGAGGGGACCCAGCCCCTCCAGAAGGACTTCGTCCCTGCGGTTGTAGCTGATCTCAGGGGTGTCGGGAGGGACAGCTGCTGAGGGGGGAGGGCGGAGAGGACACCCACACCCCGCAGCCTGGCCTTCGATCCAGACATTAGGGACCATGCCCGTCACCCGTGGGTGCCCTTTATGACCGAGTGTTTGAAGAGTCGGAAATGGTGACTTTTTCCTCTTTTTCTTTGGGTCAATAAACTCACGGAACGAACTGCTGAATCCGAGACCTCTGGTGTGTGTTTTCCAATGTCGCCAGCTCCTGTGTCCACCGTCACCATCATGCTTCTCCAAGTTCGCCCTCTCTGGAGGGGAACCTCACCTCTTCCAGCCGGAACCCCCACAAAGGCCTGAGTTCTCCTGCTGCCAAACTGCCCGAGGGGGTGCTGGGCCTCCTTCCTCCCCACTTTCGTTTTCCTGAGTCTGAAAGGACTCAGTGCTGAGAACCAGAAGGAGGGACAGATGGGCTACCCACGGAGCTGGAGAGAGACGGGGGGAGGAGTATGAGGTGTTTCTGTGGTGTTTCTTTCCGTTTGTTTTTATTTATTCCAGAGAGAAGAAGGGAGAGGGGGAGAGAGGAACACTGACCTGCTGCCTCCTGCACGCGCCCTAGTGGGGATGGAGCCCGAAACCTAGGCATGTGCCCTGAGATTGAACTTTTATCTCTTGGTTCATGGGGATGATGCTCGACCACTGAGCCACACGGGCCGGGTGAGATGCTTACTAAGGGAAAAAGTCCTCCTGGAAGAGGTTAAGTGGCTAGGTAGCCCGTTTTCTCTGCAAGGTAAGAAAGGTGAGGACCCCTCACTCTAGGCACAGGCAGGGCGTGGGATCCTCAAAAGGCCTTGGTCTTCCCCCTCCCACTCGCCCCACAGGGAGACAACTGTACACAAAGGGCAAGAACAAGGTACAGGGTGGTGTCAGCCAGGGTCCAACGAGAGGGAGACCCCACGGGTTAACAGGTTGTGGGGAAAGGAAAGGGCCTAGGGACACACAGAGATGTCACAGGTGTGGTGATTACAAGACACCCCCGGGCCCAGGAGCAGAGGGGAGAAGTTGGGGTTACAAAAAAGGGGTGCTGCTGTCCCGGGGCTCGGGAAAGCGGGGCCTAAGGGCTCTAATGGAGACACACAAAGGACACACTCACTGCTGGGGCTGCCCCGCTGCCGGGAGAAGCTGCAGTGCTGAGGCTGCTCAGCTGGCTGGACACCATCCCAGGCACCAAAAGGGTGAGGGTTCGGGCACATCCCTAGGTTGTGGGTTCGATCCCCAGTTGGGGCAAGTATGGGAGGCCACCCGATGGATGTTTCTCACATCGATGGTTCTGTCTCCCTTCATCTCTCTGAAAGCCAACATAACTCTGGTGAGGATAAAAAAAATAAATAAATAATAATAAGCATCATCTCCATGAACCAAGAGGCCACGTTCAATCTCAGTCAGGGCACATGCCTAGGTTGCAGGCTCTACCCCCAGTAGAGGGCGTGCAGGAGACAGCCCGTCAATGTTTCTCATTGATGTTTCTCTCTCTCCCTCTCCCTTCTTCTCTCTGAAATAAAAACAAATGAAAAGGAAAACCACAAAAACACCTTATTTCCTCTCCCCAGCAAGAGGCAGCACAGTGCCAACAGCCATTGTCCTGGGATCTGAGTCACCCCTGTTTCTGAGCGGTGTTAATTGCTCCTCCACTGGCTGCGGGGGTGGGAGAGCACCTGTTTGTGATGGGCAGTTCCGGCTGTGGTTACTCCGGGTCCCACGGTTAGACTGCAGGAGCCGTATCTCAGAAGGAAAAGAGTTAAAATGCAGGAGAAGGCGAGGATCTACTCCAAACCCTGGCGTTCTGCCTGCTGATGCTTCAGGGGGGGGGAGGGGCCTGCTGGCGCCTCAGGCAGCATCAGCGCCCTGAACAGATCACTGAGTGTGGCTGCAACCACTCAGCCACGAAGCCCAGATGGCAGCCGCCAGCTACACTTTCAGCAAGAATCACACCGCACGTTTTCATCGGGAAAGCCTCCACTGGAGGGAACTGTTACTCCGTTAAGCCAGCTTAATTCCTTGGTCGGTTTCCTATGCAATTAAGTGGCTTCCAAGTTTTCTGTTTTCATTTTACGTAAAAATATTTTCACGAAGGCCCAGCCAGTTTGGCTCAGTGATTGAACATCGACCTATGAACCAGAAGGTCACAGTTCGATTCCCGGTCAGGAAACATGCCCAGGCTTTGGGCTTGATTCCCAGTGCGGGGTGTGCAGGAGGCAGCTGAAGGATGTTTCTCTCTCATTGATATTTTTCTCTATCCCTCTCCCTTTCTCTCTCTCTCAAATCAATAAAACAGCACAGTCAGCATAGCTCGGTGGTTGAGTGTAGACCTATGAACTGGGAGGTCATGGTTCAATTCCGGTCAGGGCACATGTCCAGGTTGTGAGCTCCATCCCCCAGTGTAGGGTGTTCAGGAGGCAATCAGTGATTCTCATCATTAATGTTTCTATCTCTCCCTCTCCCTTCCTCTTTGAAATCAATCAAAATACATTTTTTAAAAAAGCAATAAAACATTTCAAAAAATTCAAACAACATTTAAAAATAATATTTTCCTTAAGATTGGTGTTTTCCACGTTGATTTTATGTTGGAATTTATAGTTTTTGTCCTGTTGGATAGGGAAGAATGAGAATCGGAAAGACTACCAAGAAGCCGTTGAGAGAAATGAGGGGCCGAAACCGGTTTGGCTCAGTGGATAGAGTGTCGGTCTGTGTCCCCAGGTTCGATTCCGGTCAGGGGCCTGTGCCTTGGTTGCGGACACACCCCCAGTGGGGGGAGTGCAGGAGGCGGCTGATCGATGTCTCTCATCAATGTTTCTAACTTTCTCTCTCCCTTCCTCTCTGTAAGAAATCAATAAAATATATATATTTTTTAAATTAAAAAAAATAAAGAAATATCATCTCCTACCACAACCCTGCTGATTCACCAGAGAAGAACCACAGTCCAGAGAGATTTAACGAATCGCCCCACTGATCCTGCCGTCACTGAGTTGCCATTTCCCCACCTCGGGTTCGTCGAGAGTGTCCCTTCATTAAGGCCCCTGCCAGTGGCCGCAGGTGCCGCAGCGGCTCTGCCTCTGGGGACAGGCAGAGTGCAGCGGTACCTTCCCCGCTGACGTCACAAGCAGGGTGCTGGGGCTGGTCCCACGGGGATTGTGACGTCAGGAAGCCAAACTGAAGACGGTCAGAGGGCCAGCCAGACGGGGAGACTGCAAAACACAGCCGACGGGAAAGGTGAGAGGGTGGTCGTCGGACCCAGAGAGACGAAAGGGTGTGGGGTGGGGGTCCACTGGACTGATGGGGACCCTGCCAGCGGCTGGTGAACTGGGACCAGGGGCCAGGGCCCTGCACCTGAGTGCCCACGGGTTCTTTCCCCTCCCGACAGGGCAGCCACGCCCCTGGCACTCCCAGACATGCAGAGAGTTTCATGTAAGTACCCGTGCTTCCTGCCTGCCTTGCTTCTGATGGGCCCCTCTCCCTTGTCACGTGACTGCTCTCTGCCCTCCACCCTCTGGTCCAGGACTTGTTCCCGGAATTAGGGCAGCCGTTCTCAACCTGTGGGTCGCTACCCCTTTGGGGGTCGAACGACCCTTTCTTTCACAGGGGTCGCCTAAGACCATCGGAAAACACCTATTTCCCATGGTCTTAGGCACCAACACACCGCTCCTCGGCGTAGCAAAGTGTAGCAATGTAGTTTACTGTTGTCCTAGGAAGACGGTTACCCAAGCTTACACCACGATTCAAGACAACATTTCATTTATTTGTCATTAGAAATAAATATTTCACAATAGATAATCACATATTGTTTTTGTGATGAATCCCTATGCTTTAATGATGTTCCATTTGTAACAACGAAAATACAACCTGCCTATCAGGTATTTACATGACAGTTCATAACAGTAGCAAAATGACAGCGATGAAGCAGCCACGGAAATAATGTTATGGTTGGGGGTCCCCACCCCATGAGGAGCTGTCTTAAAGGGTCTCGGCCTTAAAAGAAGGTTGAGAACCACTGAATTCGGGGCCAGGAGAACACAATCCCCAGCCGCTGTCCTGCTCTGGGTGGACTGACGGCCCCGTCCCTGTCCCCCATGGGCAGACAGCTGCTGCCCCCCGTAAAGCTCCCCTGGCTTTGCTCCGTCCCCCCAGCGCCAGGCCAGGACCACGTCCCGGCCCCGCAGGCCCCGGCCCAGCCCTCCAGACCTCCGTCGGGGAACAGCAGCGGCCTCTGCAAGTACGAGGACCAGGTCCTCTGCCCCATCTGCCTGGAGGTGCTCCGCGGGCCCGTCACCACGGCCTGCGGCCACAACTTCTGCATGGCCTGCCTGCAGGGCTTCTGGGACCGCCAGGCCGGCCTGGGCGAGGCCCTCTCCTGCCCGCAGTGCCGGGAGAGCTTCCCCGCCCGGCCGCGCCTCTGCAAGAACGTCACGCTGGAGGAGATGGTGGCCCGCTTCGCCCGGGCCCGGAGCCCGCCGCCGCCGCCGCCCGCCGCCGCCCCGTGGAAGCCGGCCGGGCCCCGCGACGTGCCCTGCGACTTCTGCGGCCCCCAGAAGCGCCGGGCCGGCAAGTCGTGCCTGCAGTGCATGGCCTCGCTGTGCGAGAAGCACCTGCGCAGCCACGCCGAGGACCCGGGGCTGCGCGACCACCGGCTGCTGGAGCCGCTGTGGGACTTCGAGAGCTGCCTGTGCCGCAAGCACCGCGAGCCGCGCGGGCTGTACTGCCGCACGGAGGGCTGCTGCGTGTGCGGGGCCTGCCTGCTGGAGGAGCACCGCAACCACGACATCGTCCCGCTGCAGGAGGAGCGCGCCCGCCGCGAGGTGAGGCCGGGGCAGGGGCGGGGCCGGGCCCGGGTTCAGAGTCTTGCCCTGAAGGTGAAAGTCTTTCCCACGCCCCTCCCCCTGTCCCACCCTCTGTCCCACCCAACCACTGCCACACACCTTTACCAACCCCCACTCCCCAGGAAAATTCTGCAGCCTTTTTTTAAAAAATATATATATTTTTTATTGATTTGTTACAGAGAGGAAGGGAGAGGGATAGAGAGCTAGATACATGGATGAGAGAGAAACATGGATCAGCCGCCTCCTGCACGCCCCCCACTGGGGATGCGCCCGCAACCAAGGTACGTGCCCTTGACCGGAATCGAACCTGGGACCTTTCAGTCCGCAGGCTGACGCTCTATCCACTGAGCCAAACCGGTTCTGGCTCTGCAGCCTTTAAGTGTGGCCAAGCTGAAACTGGTGTTGCTCAGTGGATAGAGCGTCGGCCTGCGGACTGAAGGGTCCCAGGTTCGATTCCCGTCAAGGGCATGTAACTTGGTTGCGGGCACCTCCCCAGTAGGGGGTGTGCAGGAGGCGGCTGATCGATGTCTCTCTCTCATTGTAGTTTCTAACTCTCTATCCCTCTCCCTTCCTCTCTGTAAAAAA
>PVJN01056492.1:0-12754 GCA_004026805.1 Lasiurus borealis | reverse complement strand
TCACAATCTGGGACTGCTGGCTCCCAACTGCTCATCCGTCTGCCTGCCTGATTGCCCCTAACTGCTTCTGCCTGCCCGCCTGATCACACCCAGCTATCTTCCCTTGCCAGCCTGATTGGCCCCAACTGCCACCACTGCTGCCTGATCCGCCCCCCCAACTGCCCTCCCCTGCAGGCCTGGTCACTCCCAACTGCCCTCCCCTACAGGCCTGGTCACTCCCAACTGCCCTCCCCTGCTGGCCTGGTTGCCCCAAACTGCCCTCTCCTCCAGGCCTGGTCATCCCCAACTTCCCTCCCCTGCTGGCCTGGTCACCGCTAACTGCCCTCTCCCGCTGGCCTGATTTCCCCTAACTTCCCTCCCCTGCCAGCCTGGTCACCCCCAACTGCCCTCCCCTTCTAGCGTGATCATCCACAACTGCCCTCCCCTGCTGGCCATCTTGTGGTGGCCATCTTGTGACCACATGGGGGAAGCCATCTTGTGTGAGGGTGTGATGGTCAATTTGCATATTACCTCATTATTAAATAGGATGGTACTTTATGTATATGCATATGAATATATATATATGTGTGTATATATGTGTGTATGTGTGTGTGGGTGTGGGTGTGTGTGTGTATTAGCAACTATTAGGATAAAAGGACCAGAATGACCAGTAGACCAATTGGTAGCTATGATTCACACTGACCTAGACCTTGCTGCTGAGGCCCTGACAGCCCCAAATCTGGTTCACCCACACCTGCAATCCAGACAGGAAGGAGGAGGGAGCCCGATTCCTTGCAGAATCGGCTGTTAGTTAGCTTGCTCCCCCCTACCGGCCAGCCCTCCCCATGCCCCCATTGGCCCTGATCGCTTGCCAGGCTGAGGGACCCCACCCGTGCATGAATTCATGCACCATTTTTCTAATGTCTATATATATAAAAGCCTAATATGCAAATTGCTCCTTTGGGGGAGTTCAGTTGCTCGCTATGGCATGTGCTGACCAATGAGGACAACATGAAATGAAGGAAGACCCTGGACCGGCAGCTGGAAGGCCCTGATCGGCCCTGATTGCCAGCCAGGCCTAGAGACACTACCTGTGCACAAATTCATGCACTGGGCCTCTAGTATATTATATAATATATTTTGTGTTTGTGTGTGTATGTGTGTATATTAGCGAATCTTACTATGCCTCCATTTCCTCAATTTACACATCTGTAAAATGGAGATTTTTTTAAAAATCAGGTTAGTGGACCATTGTAAATTTTAAGAATAATACATATACTAGTGCATACTTCTGTCACTAAATAGGTGTTCAATACAAAGCAGGCGATCTTTCCTTTTTTAGTTAATTTTTTCAATAGGAAAAGGTTTCCATGCTTGTCTGGGTCTCTGTGCAAAGATTAGAGGAAACACAAAAACTCTACAAAATCTCATTGAACTGCCTTGCTACTGTATAAGCATTTATCACAGTAAGAGAAAGGTCGTTGGTGAAATACACTAGAACACCTGACACGTGTGTAACAAAGATTCTGGTAGCTCAGGCTAATGAATCGATGCAGAGGACTCATCAGGGGATGCTGTGCACAAGGACAAGCTCAGAATGATCTCCAAGGGTTGATGGGATCTCCTTTTGCTGAAGTCATTTCTCTCTTTCATCTGGGTTGGCTTTGGGGGCAGATCTGCTCCTTCTTGACCTTCCAGTGTTGTTTTTTACTTTCCCAGCTTCCAGGAGGTCACATGGAGCCCCGCTAAGAACAGGTCTGTGGCTTCATGCCCTGGCTCCTGTGAGTCCAGTTTTATTTAAAGGAGAAACCTCGCCTGGACCTGTTTGGCTTAGTGAATGGAGCGTTGGCTTGAGGACTGAAAGGTCCCAGGTTCGATTCCGGTTGGGGGCATGTACCTTGCTTGCAGGCACATCTCCACAGTGGGGCGTGCAGGAGGCGGCTGATCGATGTCTCTCTCACATCGATGTTTCTGACTTTCTATCTCTCTCCCTTCCTCTCTGTGAAAAAATCAATCAAATATATTTAAAAAGATAAATAAATACATAAAATAAAGGAGAAACCTCTATGCAGGGACTCCATTTCAATGTCCCGGTCAATGAAGTTTGAAGCAAAAAAGAGGCTGAAGGACTGATTGGAAAGTCGAAGTCACCTCTTAGTCATGTGCCCTTTAAAAATGCAACTGCTCCCTCCGAACTTGGACTCCGGATTCCTTTGGTTTGTGTGAGGCATCCAGAGAGGCACCGGGAGCCAAATGCGGTGTCCTGGGCGGGAAGGGTGGTTAACCTGAATCCCAAACACCTTTCCCTGCCGGGGCCTCCCGGGTATGGTCGCGTTCGGCTTTACAAGCCAAGCATCAGAAAATGTCTACAAGGTGAGGTGGAGACAATTATATGGTACGAGCAGCACCCTATTTTTAAACCTCAGATGGGGACCCCCTAGGCGCTCAGGGTTTGGCAAACAAACTTAGCAAAATATTTTAGATTTGGAAACGTGGAGAGCACTCTGTGCCCAGGACACTTGTCTTGTTGTTGTTTTTTCTGTAAATAACATAAATTATGAGTTTAAAAATATTGTTTTTAATTTATCAGAGCTCTATTTCTTCAAAAAAAATAAAAAGATAAATCTGAGGAAGGTAGAAGCAAGATGATGAAGAGTCCAAATTAATATGATTATTAAAAAAGAGACAAGAGAAGCAACAAAAATAATGACAACAAGTATCAGTTGTTGGTGGCTGGCTATCAAAACAATATAAAATGAAGACTTGTTTTCTTAAACATCAACCACAGCCTTACTAGCTGGCGGGTATACCAAACCTTTCTGGGTCCATTTATTTGTAAAATGGAGCTAATACTTCCCATTTCAATGATTATAATAATAATTGATAGAGCATATATAAAGCATGTAGCACTGTGCCTCCCATGGATGTTCCGAATAAACATAACCTATTAGTTTTTTGTTTTTAATATATTTTATTGATTTTTCACAGAGAGGAAGGGAGAAGGTTAGAAAGTTAGAAACATCTATGAGAGAGAGACATCGATCAGCTGCCTCCTGCACCCCCCCCCTACTGGGGATGTGCCCGCAACCAATGTACGTGCCCTTGACCGGAATCGAACCTGGCACCTTTCAGTCCTCAGGCCGATGCTCTATTCACTGAGCCAAACCGGTTTCGGAATAACCTATTATTTTTAATTAGTTCGCAAATAAAATTAAAGTGATCTTACCCAAAATTGCCATTGAAATGTAAAAAAATATTCTGTGAAACATTTCAGAAGAAAAATGTAGAACCCATAAGAAGAAACATATCAGATTTTCCTATGTATCTTAAGGTATGATCGCACTAATGAAATCATATGCTATCTTTATAATTTAGGACACTCAATATTATGGCGAGGTCCGCCTACATGCAATTTATTGATTGCATGTTAAAGGTATACTGTCCACTACTGTACATTTCCTATGTGTATTTATATCAACTACTATTCATATCAAGTGAAGAAGGCATTATTTTGCTCGATTTGCAAAGGAGGATATTGGAGCTAATAGAAAGAAAAGCAAACACAAGTCTATGCAGCTGGCAATTGGAGGAAAGCGAAATTGGATAAAAATATATAATTATCTCTAATTGAAAAATCAGTGGGACAGAGAAATTACTGCAATGTTTCGGAGTCAAATCTGGAAAAGATCTTCAGAAGAGAGCAGCCAAGGGTTGCTTTCCAACAAAGAACAGGCCTGCGTACAGTTGTCCTACCGGGTCCTATGCCTTCACGGACAGACGGATTCATAGAAATTGCTTCAAAGTCAGAGTCTAAGACTGTGGAGTCCAGAAGATTCCTGACAGGCAGGAATCCTCTCAATGACCAGGAGGAGGGACCTCGGAATGCTTACACAAGCAACAAGGCAAAGCCACTCCGGGGATGGCTGAGTTGGCTGAAAACGCCAGAGGGTGAGTGAGGCGTGGTCTCACTGGGGACATCACGAGGAGTCACCTGGCTACGTCTCTCCTTCACCGAGGGACAGAAGGGCAGTGTGTTTATCTGGCCTCCGCTCCCACACACTGGCCAGGGGTTGCCCTGGGTCAGGGTGCTATTCACTGGCACTCCAGATTGGCGCATGTCTCCCAGTGGCTGATGGATCCGCCAAGCATCCTTATGCCACGCTGGCAGAAATTTCTAACGGGTTGAGTATTTCCTGGGACCGAGAGGGAGAGATTTGGGGGTTCAGCAGAGGTAAATCGCAGACAAGTGACAGCCCGCTGGTCGCTAGAGCAGTGCCCAGGATATAAAATGGGCTGAAAAGCAGTGGTTAGAGGAGCCAGAGGTGTTAGATACAGGGAGGTTGTTTATAGTAAAAGTGCCGTTTTCAAAAAACACCCAGGAAAGGGTGTTTTGTGTGATTAGAGAGTTAGGGAACCTGGTTAAAATCTGAATGAACTTCCCTAAAGTTCCAGGTAAAATACCAATTTACATGATAAAAAATTAAAATACGTACTAAAGAATTAGGGAGAAAATATGAGTGAGTAGGGTTTTCGTATTTGTTTGTTTGCTTCATTTGTTTATTTAAGTTTCGGTTTTTTAACAATCCAAGGAATGGAACAGACTTCATAGCTACCATATTTATGACTAAAAACCATCTTTAAAAACATGGTTTGAATGTTTTTTAAAGTTAATCCAAAATAGTTTTTGCCCTTCAAAAGTTGCTTTCTGCCTCCAACTGGACAGTCTTTTTAAATTAAGGAAACATGTGAATTTTGGCTATTTGTACACACGCTCAGTGCATATATACTGAATGTAACATTGTACCTATGGCATCTAGTGAAGAATATGTGATCAAAAAAGATCTAGACCACCCTGAAATAGATAGCTAAACTCCAGGCAGAGTTTTTAAAGATCAAAGTCAGATTTATACTCCTAATCTCTTAGTTTTATAGATCGATAAATGGAATATTGGAGAGTGAAATTTTTCCCCTCTTAATTTCACTGCTATTTATAATTTTTTTAAATGTGGTTATTTCTGATATTTCCTTTTTTTTATCAGAGGTGGAGGAACTGTGATTTAGCAGTAATGCCTCATATGCAAAAATAAATAAAATCGGTGAA
This sequence comes from Lasiurus borealis, assembly GCA_004026805.1. Lineage (NCBI taxonomy): Eukaryota > Metazoa > Chordata > Mammalia > Chiroptera > Vespertilionidae > Lasiurus > Lasiurus borealis. Next base: position 7,674 of record PVJN01056492.1, on the reverse strand, counting down.
CTTATATGATTAGTCTAATAGTTATGAATGACCACCACCTTCTAGAACCCATGCCTGATCATTTGCCATTTAAAGCCTTTTGATCTACATTACAAACATAGTGGATTATTTCTCTATTTCGCTTTCATGATCGGATGCAATCTATAGTATGCTCAGATGGTGCCTTATTAACAGAATGGCCTAGGTGAATTGTGAGTAAGCACTGCCATCATGGAACCATTTTCAAAATGCTCTCCACTAACCAATGACTTTGAATATTTTTCTAATTCAGATTCAAATAATTTGTCTCTCCCCTATTGCAGTCTCATTTTTATAATCACGGTAAATTGGAAGAAAATAGATTCTATCCTTAAACTCCCTCAGAATTTGTTTTAGACCAAGATTTACACGAATAAAAAATAAAAATAAATAAATAAGCAAACAAACATAAAAAACCTAAAACCTTTAAACTGTGTAATTTGTCAAAAGAATGCTCTGAGAAAGAGATGGTCCTTGCCGTGTAACTCCAACTATTCTCTATGGGGCAGCCTTTTAATACTCTGAGTGTCCTTCTTCATTCACCTGTTCTTTGGTGACCATGTTTTTCTTAAATGAATTCCATAACACCTCGGCCCAAAGGTTTCCATTTGAATTTTGTCACTGACTTGCTTTTAATCTTCTCTGAAGACTAGCAAACACATGTGCTGGATTCCCCAACAGCTGGGGAATTGGGTGCAGAGAAAAACTGGCCCCAAATTGATTATCTAGCGCTTTTTGAGTTTTTCGGGTTTTGGACATTAGGTAAACATGGCTTTGGAAGGAATGTGTGATGCTTTTCACCATGGACCACGAAGGGCAGTATCTTTGGGAAATGATCAACAGCTAGAATTTGTTCTGGCCGGTCCTCCTTTTTCCTTTCAACTTGTCATGTTCTTTATAATTTTTTTTTTTTTGGTTTAATAATATGCAAAGACTCAAATGTGAAATGTGGTCATACTTTCCACTGAGCTTCAAAGAAAAAAAGCAGAATGAAGCTTGTTGTAAACTTTTATTTCCATTTTCTGCTTTATGTAACTTTATTTTAGTAGCTCCAGTAAAATGTAACCACATTAACCAACACTTAATTTAGACTAAATGACGAACGAAAGCCAAAAATAACCCAGAAACAAACAAATTTGAAAAGTGGATGTCGGACTCTACAGGCGATATTGTCAAATCACATTTCTTCCTGTGTTGGCAGGAAAAAAAGAGAAAAATGAAAATTAATTACTAAGATTATTAGGGGAATCAGACTGAATGATTCTTTTCTCCTACCTGGAGCTGCATAGTGTTGAACTAAAAACAATTATAAAACAATGAAATTATGTTTTGTGATTCTCTGTTGAATTCAAATTAGCTTCATTATTGCTGGTCACTGGCATGTTCAAAGATAAAGTTTATTATATGGTCAGTGTATTAAAAATCATGGGTTTCTCTATCAATTAATAATGTTATAATAATACACTCTGTATAATATCTGAGCATACCAAGAGATCATGATGGGGTTCCTTAAACTATCATTAATATCTTTTTTTTTACTTATTTATCAATCAATAACTAAATTGATAGTAAGCCTATGCAAAATATCTTATATTCATTTAATAAAAAACATGACTAATTGAGCACACAAAATAATTTCATATCAATTGTTTTATCTGATTCCTGCAGTTGTCCGTGATGTGTGATGTTTCAGTGCGTATTACTGGCAGCGTTGCCGATGCATCTTAGATTCGGGGCCCAGATCTTTTTTAAAATATCCAAAGACAATACAGTGGTGCCTCGAGATACGAGTTTAGTTCATTTTGTAACCTTGAGGCATGGGAAATTATGAGACACTGGAGTTGAGGTAAACTGGTGGGTCGTGTGCAGCTGGCCGATCCGCACGATTACTTCTATCTCAAATGTTGCTCGTATTTCAAAGCAAAAATCGCTCGCTCAACGGCTTGTATCTCAAAAATCTCGTATGTTAGGACACTCGTATCTTGAGGTACCACTGTACACACTTCTGCTGTATAAAGTATACCTCTTTTAACTTGATTTAAATGCATGAAGTTGATAGCCGTACTCATTTTTTTAAAAGTAGCCTGGAATTTTAGCAGGAAGAGCAATGGCTTGGTGTGTGAGAATTTGAAAAAGAAGGTGGTTGCACGGACAGACTCCAGATTGGTTGGTTTGCATGTCAGCTGTGTGCGCACAGGCGAATGGTTTGCTGTCTCTAGGAACTAGCTCACCCTGGGAGGGCCAGTCGCTTCCCTCTGGGGCTTTGCAAAGCCCCCAGTGTCAAACCATCATCAAATATAGAGATGTTGCTCCTATCTCAAATGTTGCTCGTATTTCAAAGCAAAAATCGCTTGCTAGACGGCTCGTATCTCAAAAATCTCGTATGTTAGGGCACTCGTATCTCGAGGTACCACTGTATACCATTTCCTAGTGGTTTCTACAACCAGAATGTTATTTAACTCTTTAAGACTCCATTTTCCCCTCTTTGTAATATGACTGATAATAATGTGAATAATAAAGTTGCTCAAAAGGGCTGACTAGGAAATAACAGAAATATAAAGCACTTACAGCAGTTCCTGGGAATCTGAACTACTCGATTAAATGTGCTAGTACTATGCAGCCTTGGGCTCTTTTTTTTTTTTTAATATATTTTATTGATTTTTCATAGAGAGGAAGGGAAAGGGATAGAATGCCAGAATGGATGGATCAGCCGCCTCCTGCACGCCCCCTACTGGGGATGTGCCCACCACCAAGGTACATGCCTTTGCCCGGAATCAAACCTGGGACCTTTCAGTCTCCAGGCCTATGCTCTATCCACCGAGCCAAACCAGTTTGGGCAGTCTTGGCCTCTTGACAAAACACTACCTACCTGGTAAAATGGCGAGTTGGGGGAGGGGAGGGAGGGTTTGGAGGTTTCCATATCTTTCTCAGATAAAAATTGATGTGATTACTGATATCATCTACAGTGGTACCTCGAGATATGAGTTTAATTCGTTCCGTAACCTTGAGGTGTGGGAAACTAGGAGATGCTCAAGTCGCGGTAAACTGGTGGGTCCTGTGCAGCTGGCCAATCCTCGCGATGACTCCTATCTCAACTGTTGCTCGTATTTCAAAGCAAAAATCGCTCGCTCGACAGCTCGTATCTCAAAAATCTAGTATGTCAGGGCATTCGTATCTCGAGGTACCACTGAATTCTGTTCTCTTGAAGCAAGGCTATTAACCTAGTTAGTTGCCATTTTATTGTTACTTATACTCAATTCTAGGCTACACCCCAGGGGGGAAGACATTTTGGCAGCAAAGAAAGCCGGAGCGCCATTGGAAGCCCTAATGTGTGCACTGACATTTACTTCACAGATGGAGCTGGTGAGGTGCTGACCTGCAGTGCAGTGCGGGGAGGCGTTCTGACTTTGAACTTGAATGCTCCGCCGGTTTCTTTCATGGCCAGCAGCGCGCACTCCCATCCAGGCCGCGTTTCCAGGCAGCGGCGGGTTTTTCAGACGCCGTGCACCGAGGTGGCAGGCAAACCCCGTCCGGCCTCTGAGGCTGAGCTCATTTTCTCTGCGGGCAGATCAATCCTCCTTTGTCAGCTAAGAAGGTGAAAAGTCAATTGGTAAATGGAGGGCTTCGGCACAGACCTGGGGACCTTCTCAGAGGCATCCAGCTAAGTATGACACCCCTCAGCACTTCATAAATTAGGAACGACCCAGAAAGCAGGGCTCGCTCCAAGTGATTGGGGAGCATGACATTTCAGGAGGCGCGGAGATAGGAAAGGGAGGCGGGTCCCTTTTAAAATAAAGGCCAGAGCCCTCCGGAGAGGGTGCCTACGTACCGCGTCCATGCAGCCCCCGTGACAAGCTGACCACGAGCCTGATAAAAGCCACAAACTGTATAAATCGCCGGAGAAAAAGCGAGATACGGGCGATCCCCTTCCATAACAGGCCTCGGCCAGGTAACTAACTGTGCTAGCGCGCTCGGTTTTCTGCAACGTGATCTGCAATTAATTCTTCCTTAAATACACAAACTGATTAAACTTTCATTATGCCGACATCTCACAATAAACTGGGGCCCGGCCAAGCCCTTTCTTGTTGTTTACTTAAGTCCTTATAATTAATTCTGGATTTATGTCATTTGCTGGCCAATGTCCCCGCCACCTTGCTAACTATTTCAGCAATTTGAAAGCTGTCGGGAGCTCGCCCGCGTCACCGCGGCAGCGGGTGACGGCCGCCAGCTCCCATCTAATCCTGATTTTCCGAAGGTTTATTTTCCCAGGCCGCGCGCAGAGTTTCTCTTCTGGGCACGTAATTAAACGTTAATGTCTTCGTTTTATTCGCCACGGTTTCCATTTCAGCCGGACAGATGTGCGGGCTGTATAATATGGTTCCGTACACAGCCTGTACCTCTTCCTTTTACTTATTTTTATTTATTTTTGTTTTCATTTCAGCCTCCCCCACCTCAGAACTCTTTTGTTTAAACCGTTCGGTTATAGAAAGGCCTAGGAATTGTCCTTGTAATTCGGTCACTCCTGTTGTGACTTCATTCCCTCAAGTGCCATTGGCTGAGCTCCGGGAAGGTATTTTAGGGTCAGGCGTGGAAGGGGCTTTTCCAGCACCTCTGGGAATTGGGGAGCATTTTAAGGACCAGGCTCAGCTCGGGGTCCCCTGGGTCTGGGAGTCTGTGATGGGCAGCGGCATTGAAAGCCTTTCTCTGCGCCGGAATCTTGTAGTTGGGATGGTACTCCCGGTCACAGCCTTTGGAAATGCAGATTCCAGGCCCACATCTGCCAGCTTAGCTGTGCTCCCAGCTGCAGTCCGTTGCCTGTGGGGTCTTCTAAGACCCCGTGACTATGGATAGAGCGTGGGCAGTGTGGATCATAGAGTCAATGAGAAAAATAGCGAGAGAGAGAGAGAGAGAGAGAGAGAGAGAGAGAGAGAGAGAGAGAATGAATATGAATTCTTTGTCTGGGGATCATAGCTGGGAGCTTAACCAATGAACCCTTCAGGATTTCACACCCTTGGAGTGGCTCCGCCCCCTGACCTTGATCTCTTCCCGGGTTAGACTGACAGCAAACACCTTCCCTGTGCACCTGGGCTTGTTGCATGCACCCATCCCCCCTCCCCTGGATTTCTTCCTGTTGTTAATATGAACAAACCAGCTAATTATGACAGTACCACTTTAATCCCCAAACTGAGAGACAGCAATGACCAGTTCATGGAAGGCACGATTCTGATGATTTTATAAGACCAACAGATTGTTGGCCAAGTCACGGCCACAGAAAGGTGGTTAGGTCACATGTATTATCAAATACGAATCCATACAGTGACCAACGGATTCCATTTTGAATGGATTAAAGGGGACGACTTCCTTATCGGAGCAGCCAATGGAAACTTAAATTCCCCAAGGATTGTCCATTGACTGAAATATAAAGCGATACTTCCCCGTCCTCAGACCCTCTCTAGGGTTCAAGCAGGTCTGATGGCCACCAGTAACCTCCAGTCCTCCCGCAACAGCCAGAATGCAAAAACATGTGGGCCCCCAAATAGCAGTTTAGAAACGATGTACGAAATAGCTCGTTTGCCTTGATTAATACGTCTTTCTAAGAAAAGATTTTTTTTTTCCTTTTTTAAACTCGGTTCCTAAGGGAGCCAGCTGCAGGGGGAGCGCTGCATTGTGGTTCCGAGAGACCAGCTGGCCAGCTCTCTCCCCCAAACGCCCAGCCCCGTGTCCAGGTGTTGAGATGTCAGGATGTGCCATTCTGGGCGTCAGCTGCACAGGATGGCCCGACACCCACACTGTCAGCGCCGGCGGCCAGGAGAAGGCCCTCTTTGTGCGGTTCCTGAAGGCACCTCAGTTAGCCATCTCATTCTGTTTCAAATTAACATCCCTGCTCATTTCCGCCCTGCCCGGTGTCAAAGGAACTCTATAGCCTTCAACTGTTCTCCCTGAGCGGGGCACCCTGGGAGACTGTAAAGATATGCAAATGAGGTGTTCTCAGTGGTCTCCCATGGGTAATTACCCCCCCACCCCCCTTTCTTCTGAGGAAACCTAAAAAGAAAAACATGCTAGGGTTTGGCTTTTAATAGCGGAAAGGAGAACAGTGGCTGCAGGTTCTCTCTTGGAGTCTTCTCTCGGGGACAGATTTTCCAATAAGGTTGAATGTCACGCACTGGGGATGAGCTAGCGGCATGGAAGATGGCCGAGGAGAATCACTAAAGAACTCTTTAGATACACCGAGCTGCTGTCACTGTTGTTTATATGGCTGCCGATTACTTGGCTAGAAATGGAATTCTGCCGGGATGTGAATTCTGCAAATACATCATGAAGTAGTTTTAAGTCTCTTTGATGAATGGTCCAGTCTTCTTTCTGTGACCGAATAGAGGAGAGGGCAGACTGGCCCACGTTCGCAGTTTCTTTTCCATGCGCTGTGATCTAGGTTACCTGAAATCTCTTTCAGTTTCGGTTTCCTTGTCTCTAAAATGGAGATTTCATAACAAACAGGCCTTGCTGAATTCTCCCCAGGTTTACGACAATCACCTCATATTCCTTAACCCACCACTTCCATCCATGGCGGTACCCCCTCTATCCAACCTCTTGTAAAAGTGCTCAGGTCTTAACTGCTTTGTTTTGTTTTTGTGTTGTTGTTTTTATTTGGGGGGGAAGGGTCTTCATTTTTTTTTTTTTATGGAGGCTCCTGGGTCACGTGAGACTTCTATTAACTAATCAGTATGCTTTTCCCCTTTCGCTCTGTCTTGGTGAGTCTAATGTTCACACCATCCAGGATTAAGGAAAACTTGCCCTCCTTTGTTCTACATCAGCCTGGTTTTAGACTCTGAGAGATGCCACATTTAGAATCCAGTTCTGGAAGGCCCTTTCCACTAAGTCTTCCAGTTTGTTCAGTGCTGCCATTCAAAGCAAGCAGCTACTGACACTCTTCTCAAATATTATAAGGTGTGATGTTGTAATAAAAAAATATCATCACTGTTCCGGGAGAGATTGGCCTGTGAGAAACTCAAGATACTGCAGGTCAGGATGCCTTAGACCAGAAACATCCAAGATCCATGTTAAATCTAGCTGGCTTCCTGTTTTGTTTTTTTTTTATTTGTTTTTGTTTTTAAATATATTTCATTGATTTTTCGCAGAGAGGAAGGAAGAGGAATAGAGAGTTAGAAACATCGATCAGCTGCCACCTGCATGCCCCCTACTGGGGATGTGCCCACAACCAAAATACGTGCCCTTGACCTAAATCAAACCTGGGACTCTTCAGTCCGCAGGCCTATGCTCTATGCACTGAGCCAAACTGGTTTCGGCTGGCCTCCTGTTTTTGTACCACCTGTGAGTTAAGAATGCTTTTTGACGTTTTTACATAGCTAGGGAAAGCATTACATTTTTCTGACTATATAAAAAGTTTTAAAAGCATTAAAATCTAGTTTTGTGATATGTGAACATGACATATAAAATTCAAGACTGTGTGTCCACAAATAAAGTTGTATTAGAACACAACTACGTCCATATGCTTATATGCAATCCGCCTGCTTCTGCCCAACAAATTATATATGGCTGTTAGAGTCCCGTTTGCAAAGTTAGTTGTCATTTGTTAGTTTGTTTTAATGACAAAGAAACGGCTTGTATTCTACAGTTAAGGAAATGAAAGCATTGTAG
>PVJN01056491.1:0-12754 GCA_004026805.1 Lasiurus borealis | reverse complement strand
ACTGTGGGGAATGAAAGGCACATTATGCGTGGAAAGATGAATCCTCTTGCGGCAAGCTTACACAGTATTGATCTAGATACTGTTCTGTGTTAGCCAAGTTCGGGGCAGAAAGCTTTTTTTTTTTCTCTCTCTCCCCACTGGAAGGTGGAAGCACCAGTGGTCATTACGGAGGGCAGCTGCCTGCCAGCAGGCTCTGTGTGTTGTCTGTGGCACTTCCATTCCCTCACTTAGGACCCAGGTTCTGATCATGCCTCTCCCACCGGGAAGGGAGCAGGCGCCTGCGTTCATCATCCCGCAGTCCCGGTGCCCACTCTGGCACTGCAGTCAGTGTTTGCGAAAAAATGATAAAGGCATCGTAGCAAGGGATGTCCAAGCCGAAAGAGATTAAGAAATCAAGTTATTTTTTCAAAAATATATTTTATTGATTTTTTTACAGAGAGGAAGGCAGAGGGATAGAGAGTTAGAAACATCGATGAGAGAGAAATATCGATCAGTTGCCTCCTGCACACCCCTCACTGGGGATGTGCCCGCAACCAAGGTACGTGCCCTTGACCGGAATCGAACCCGGGGCCTTTCAGTCCGCAGGCCGACGCTCTATCCACTGAGCCAAACCGGTTTCGGCCAAGTTATTTTTCACTCCCGGAGCGCACAGGATCTGCTTCTGAGGAGGTGAGATGGGAAGCAGGTACCCATTAACAGTAACCAGCTGTTCGGCAGGGGCAGGTTGCTCCCCTCCTTTGTACTTCAGTGTCTCCATCTGGAAAATGAATGATTAATAACTTTGCCTGCCTCTGAGTAACGCCATAAGATAAAGGGAAGAGAGGGTGAGAGCATGGTGAGCTCTTTGGAGGCAAGATCTATGGAACACTAAGTCATCCTAATTGCCACGGTTTTCATTTCTCTAGGGTGTGCAATGTATTCACTTTATTCCTTTGAAGAGCTCAGAGGAGAGAGCTAGCCGGAATGGAGGGTTCACACTGGTGAGGCTGGCCGAAACTGGTCTGGCTCAGTGGATAGAGTGTTGGCCTGCAGACTGAGGAGTCCCGGGTTGGATTCTGGTCAAGGGCATGGACCTTGGTTGCGGGCACATCCCCAGGAGGAGGTGTGCAGGAGGCAGCTGATTGATGCTTCTCTCTCATCGATGTTTCTAGCTCTCTATCTCTCTCCCTTCCTCTCTGTAAAAAGTCAATAAAAAAATATATATATATACATATATATTTTTTTTTTAAAAGAAGAAGATGAGGCTGGTTAAGCAGTTTAGAATCCATCTTTTTAGCAGCAGGGTGTCTTATGGGACTCTGTCCTAAAGAAGCCCCTCTCCCAACCCCATTGTTGAGGAAGAGACAATGGAGACCAATGGCTAGATCTCAGAGGAGCAATCTAGATGTGATTTAGAGGTCACTGAGCATAGATAGCGCCTCCCAGATTCCTTCTTCTTTACCCCTAACCTGCGCACAGAAGTCTTGTTTTAAGGCCCAGACGCCATTAAGTGCTATTAGATACACGGGTTAAGAGCTTGAACTTCAGACTCAGACTGCCTGGCTTCCCTCCTCAGCTTGCTGCTTTCTAGTTGCATGGCCTTGGACAAGTTTCTTAACCCCTTCGTGACTCCTCTGGAGCACAAGTTGAACCTGGAACAACACGGGTTTGAACTGCACGTGTCCACTCATACCTGGGTCTTTATCAAAAATATACAGTTAGCTTTTGTACCCACGGGTTCCCATCTGAGCATTCAGCCCACTGTGGATAAGAAAGCGGTGTTTTTGGTTCTTGTTGGGAATCTGCAGATGGAGGGCGACTGCATGCGTTTCTCTACCCCGTTTTATAGAAGAGACTTGAGCATTCGCAGCTTTCGGTGTCCGTGAAGGATCCGGGAACCAGTCCCCCATGGGTACTGAGGGACGACTGCAGTGAAGTTTTGGGGGAGTCAAAGTTACATGTAGATTTTGGACTGTGTGCTGGAAGGACCCACATTGTTCAAGGGTCAATGTACTTAACTCAGAGCTCTTGTGAGAATTATACTTACATGGAAACTGCCTAGCACAGGGCCTGGCAAGTAGCAGGTCTTCAATAACTTTAGCTGTTAAAATGGATAGTGTTATACATGGGGAGTTGAGCTGGGTACTATATATACATCATCATCTGTCACCGAGCCATAGAGCTGAGACCAGGATATGCCTAGCCCCAAGCTGGAGACTGGAACCGAAGCCCATTGGAGCGCAGACCACGTACTTTATTTATGAGTAAATATTAGACACAGCTTGCTTTATTTGAAAGTCAAACAGAAAAAAACAACAGAGCTAAATTAAAAATTGCTACAGAATAAGGGAGAGGCAGCATTGATTCTCGGGATATAAGCAGACCTTTAAAAACTGTTTACTGTAGGTACTAAGGTAATGTGTATACAAGTTTGGCATCCTTCATAGATGCAAAAATACATGAAATAAGAGGAGAAAACACTAACCGGTGTGGCTCAGTGGATAGAGGATCGACCGGCAGACTGAAAGATACCAGGTTCAATTCCAGTCAAGGGCATGTACCTTGGTTGTGGGCACATCTCCAGTAGGGGGTGTGCAGGAGGCAGCTAATCGATGTCTCTCTCATCAATGTTTCTAACCCGCTACCTCTCTCCCTTTCTCTCTGTAAAAGTAGAAAACAGTCCTAGCCAGTTTGGTGCAATAGATAGAGTTGTCAGCTGCGGACTGAAGGGTCCTGCAGCACTGATAAAGTAGGAAACTGAGTCAGCGAAGTGGAGAATTAGCCTCTCGGAGGATAGAAGAGAAGAATAGAGAGGAAGACAAGAATTAGGAAGTGTAACTGGGGTTTGAAGGGTCTTGTCCTCATCATGCTCCCACATTACCAGTGGCTGGTGTGTGATAAGAGGGCTTCTGTTGAGAAGAGAAATTTGAACCGGTCATGTACCTGTGAGCCGCCGTCTTTGGCTCCCTGGCCAGTTCCATAAAGCGCGTTCCTTTCACCACATCCTTCCCCCTCATTTCCAGTGAAATCTGTCTAGTGCGATGCCCCTGAAAGCCGCGTGATGGAGCGCTGTCCGGCGCGTCCAGGCCGGCCGTTTGCTCACTGTGCAGACACTCTGAGGAGAGCAGCTGAACGCACAACATTTTTATTCTCCAAAACACAGCATAATGACCACTTTCATAACCAAGAAACTATCAAGACGAGAAATGATTTGTCTGCATCTGTAAACCCATACCGATGACCTAATTCTAAGCAAAGAGCTAATGCAGAGATCTGTCATCAAAATGCTCTTTATTACTATATGATCTCAATCACATAAACAAAACAATCCACACCAGCACCAACACAAGTGGTCAGGAGCCGTACTAAAATGTTAGCAATGGTTATCTCAGAGTCATGAATAACACAAACATTGATCGATAGGTGAACAGATAGATAAATAGGTTAAAGAAAGAATTTTTCTGTATTTTACATTTTCTTCATTGAACATCGTAATAGTAATTTTTGGGCTAAGCAGAAAATCTGATTTAAAATGGCTTAGCCAAATAGGGGCTTTTTCTCACACAGTAAGTGTGAGGCACTAACATTGGTTCCGAGGTTAAGAATAATAGGGCCTGCCGAGACCGGTTTGGCTCAGTGGATAGAGTGTCGGCCTGAGGACTGAAAGGTCCCAGGTTCGATTCCGGTCAGGGGCATGTACCTTGGATGTGGGCACATCCCCAGTAGGGGGCGTGCAGGAGGCAGCTGATCGATGTTTCTCTCTCATCGATGTTTCTAACTCTCTATTCTTCTCCCTTCCTCTCTGTAAAAATCAATAAAAATATATTTTAAAAAAAAAAGAATAATAGGGCCTGTTATTCTGCATTTCTCTTGTCCTTTCTCCTTCTGCCTCATGATCACCTGACGGCTACTGGAGCCTCGGGCATGAGGGCTGGTCCAAGTCAGGAGACGCAAGGGGTGCCGGGCCGGCTCCTCTGTCCCCTCCTGTCAGAAAAACAAAAGCTTTCTTCCTTGAAACGCCAGCAGACTTCCCCTGGTGCCCACTGGCCACGGCGGTGTCGCTTAACCAGCCCTGGCTGCGAGGGAGGCCAGAGGGGCGAATATGTAGCTTTCCAGCCTCACAGCCAAGGGCAGCCAGGGGGGCGGGAGACGCTGAATAGGAGCGCTGGGTGAGCCAAACGTGGCTGCTGCCAGCGCATTTTCTAACCATGTATTATTTCTGTAATTGAAAACATAGTTTGGAGATTGTCATGTTCAATCTTAATCTATTATAGAATCTCAATAATGTAAAAACATGCGCACCAAGAAGACAAAAAAAGGAAAAAAAAGGCAAGAAAGGAGAAAGCCACAGGAGCATTCAAGTTGTCTGCTCTGGCTCTCAGCACAAATGGTATTATTCTGCATTAGCATTACTCGGCGAGATCATAATGTATATTTATAGGAGAGAAGAGGTGGACAGGTGAGTGGCCTGGCAGGACAGACAGAGACCCACCCCTTCCTGATGTCGCAGGCTGGCAGTGAAGAACCAACCAATGTCTTGGGAAGCTCTAGTTCAGGTGATCTCCGCGAATAAATGCGGTCAATGGGTTTGAGATTTAGAGTGGCCATGAGAGCTTTCTAGAAAAACATGTTCCAATATCATCTCTGTGCTGTGCACCAGCAAGCCAGCATCGGGAGCCTCTAATTTCCTCAGCAAATCTCTCTCAATTAACCAGAAAGGGCAGAAAAACTGCACGCAGTCAATGGATTCACCGTGTCAGTCCCGTTTTGCTCTTTTCCGTGTTTTCGAAATCGCCCTCGCCAAGAGCCCGTGGACTAATAGAAAAACGAGCAGAATATATGAATCACTTGTTTTGATAGCATTATGCTTAATCTAGCTAGAACACTTCACGCAGTCAGAGAGTATGAGTTTTCTCTCCAGCACGAGTTTTGAAAATGAAGCTTTTCAGTCCTGATTGCCTTGGGAAAGCAGATTTCATAATTCGCTCTCCAGCCTGGCTGGAAAACCCATCTGTCTTTGCAATTGAATTTGCGAAGTGAACTCGTTCCGAAGGGCTGTTCTCTTGGCCGGCTCCTCTGCTCCTCCTCCCGCTCCCTGTCTGTCTCCAGGGCTCCCTGTTGGCCCGGGCAGACCACGCCGTCCTCTCGCCCTCTCCTCCTCTCTGAAGGAATGATGGGGCCCTGGGGGATGGGCCTTGTCCGTACCCCGCCCCCGGCCCCCTCACCTCCCGGATTACACCGCTGAATTCGGAGGCAGTTGCGCCCCAGACTCTCCGAGCTGCTGAGTAACCCAGGAGGGAAGTGCTGGCCGGCTGGGAGGCGGGGGACATGCGTTCATCCCTGCCCTGTAACCGGGGGACCACCTGGCCTTGGTGGGTGTCTTCAGAGCAGACCCAGCCTTTGTTCTAGAGTCACATAAGCTCATGGAGGCCCAAGGACTCCGAAGACCGACAAGTGCCGTAAAGCGTTAGATTGGATTCTGCTCCACAGTTTACAACCATTTTTGGAAACCTTGAGTTTTAGGTTACCAGTAGGCAGTTAGACTTATGAGACTAAGATTTAGGAGAGAAATCTGGGCTGAAATGGCATATTCGGAGTCACACAGTGGGTCTTGGTGTCATGGTATTAAAGGAGATCACCAAGGAAAATTTTGTATGTTATCTTTATTATTTAGGAAGGGTTCCATTCTCCTTTATTTAAAAATATATATTTTGCCAAGACCGGTTTGGCTCAGTGGATAGAGCGTCGGCTTGGGTTCTGAAAGGTCCCAGGTTCGATTCCGGTCGGGGGCATGTACCTTGCTTGCGGGCACATCTCCACTGTGGGGTCGTGCAGGAGGCGGCTGATCGATGTCTCTCTCTCACTGATGTTTCTGACTTTCTATCCCTCTCCCTTCCTCTCTGTAAGAAATCAATAAAATATATTTAAAAATAAATAAATAAATAAAATATTTTTTTAATTGATTTCAGAGAGCGAGAGAGAGAGAGAGAGGGAGAGAGAGAAACATCAGTGATGGGAGAGAATCATTGATCGGCTGTCTCCTGCATGCCCCACCCTGGGGATTGAGCCCACAACTTGGGCACGTGCCCTGACAAGGAATCGAACCATGACCTCCTGGTTCATAGGTCAACCCTCAACCCCTGAGCCACACCGGCCAGGCCCCTTCTCCCTTATTAATTATCACAGTGAAATTGAGAGGAAGCTTATAACTTATTTTCACAGTGAATCACACTTTACAGGTAAAAAGAGAAACTGTGGTGAAGGCAATCAGTCAGTAAGCCAGATTTCAAAATTAAGGTTTCCAATTTCTCAGTCTTTCGCTTAGATTATTGGATACCAGCCAACAGAGTCACCAAGTAATTAGCTTTGATGATTAATTTGAACAACTTCAACTGGATGACAGTACCGAAATGACTTTATATTTCCCTCCCAGATTATTAAGTAGTGGCAGGGCATAAAATCACCTCAGAGCACCCAGTATTTCTCAGTGTGCCCTATTGATATTTGGGGGGGGGGAGGGTGATAATTCTTCATTGCACAGGCTGTTTGATGCCCCTGAGCCCACCCAGTGTATTTGGACACCCCAAAATGCTTCACCACATTTCCAAATGCCCTTGGGGGCCGCCTGTCTCCCATGCAGAGCCTGGCCCTTAGGAAGCGTGCCCCATTGTCACATCACACGCAGAGCTTGGCTATGACATTCTCTAGTCCAGTGGTTCTCAACCTTCCTAAGGCCAAGACCCTTGCATACAGTTCCTCATGGGGTGGTGACCCACAACCATGAAATTTTGCTACTGTTATGCATCGTGATGTAAGTATCTGCATTTTCCGATGGTCTTAGGCGACCCCTGGGAAAGGGTCATCACAGGTTGAGAACCGCTGCTCTAGTCTAGGACTTTTCTCTCCCCTTTGATGAGATGATCTGGTGTCAAGTTCTCTCCCTTTAGAAACATGGTTGCATCTAAGACTTAGCGTGAATTACGTTCTATAGAGCAATAATGCTGGAGGGGTGGCATATTTTGATGGTGTGAATTGTAATGTTGAGGGTTACGGTTATCAAAGCTGTCTGGAATGATAGCATATCCTAGAAAATGGAGTGCCACAAAGATGAAAACGTGAGGCCAGGAGAAGTAACTTGCCTGAGACCATAAGCCAGTGAAATGGGAGAGCTAGGAAGAGGGGACGTCCAGTTTGGTCCCAGTGCCTTTTTACCTTAACACACTGTGTCCAGGCAACTGGCGCTTTGGGTTATTAAAGTTGGTAGAAAAGGGTCTCTGAAACCAGTTATTGCAAAATCGAGAAGTGGCAGACTAAGGGGTAGGCAGTTGTACCTAGGCCAGTGGTCGGCAAACTCATTCGTCAACAGAGCCAAAATATCAACAGGACAACGACTGAAATTTCTTTTGAGAGCCTAATTTTTTAAACTTCAACTTCTTCTAACGCCACTTCTTCAAAATAGACTCACCCAGACCGTGGTATTTTGTGGAAGAGCCACACTCAAGGGGCCAAAGGGCCGCATGTGGCTCTCGAGCCGCACTTTGCCGACCATGGACGGAGGCCATCATTTGAAAATGCAAGGAAGGTAAAAGGGTTTTTTGATGGCTGGCTCATTGATAACTTCATTCCATAAAGGACTTTACTTGGCTTACAAAACCAGATGATGATACGGTAGAAATAGAGACCCAGTGAATGCACATGGAGTAGGAAGCCAGCATCAGGGAAAAGAGCCAAAACATGCAGCCTACTGGCTAGCGGTTGTTATGGCAGAGTCCACGCTGGGTCAGAGCTTCCTGGTGGCCAGAGCAAAAAGGGTAACAGACAGTCCTCATTCCCCAAAAGGTGGGAGCATAGAATTTTTGTCGCTACTTCATAACTGTAATTTGCTACTGTTATGAATCTTAATGTAAATATCTGTGTTTTCTGCTGGTCTTAGGAGACCCTGCTAGCTGTTTGCGACCCACAGGTTGAGAACCGCTGGTGTAGATCCTTAGCAAAGTCTGCCACGGAGCGGGAGAGACGTGGGCCCGCCAGGCGATGCAGGAGAAAGGCAGGCGCACCGAGCAGGGCCTGGAGGAGTGGCAGGGCCATCGGGGCTGCTCAGTGGCTGGCACAGCATGGGGAGCCCCGGGCAGGGAGGAGCGGGGAGAGCCGGGTCCCGAAAGCTCGTAAACGCATTTTAATCCATCCATCCACACCTCACCCCGCCAGCAGGCCTCGGGGGCCCCGAGGAGGGGTCCAGGGAGGCGGGCAGGGCCTTTCTTTTCGGAGGCTCCGCTCCAGGGAGGAGCAGGCGGCCTATCTCTGCATTTCAGCGACTCTGCCTCGGACTCGGAGACAAAAGAACTGTTTGTTTCCCGGGGAAGCGAACCCCGGCCACATTCCCCGCATGGTTAACTTATGAGGGCGCCTCCCCCGCTTACTGTGGTCCGAATGAAAACCAGGCCCCGCCGCGGCCGCTCCAAGCAGTGACTAATGGCGGAGCCCGGCCAGGCCGGCCCCGCGGATCCTTCACTCGGCTCCGGGCTCCCCACCAAGTCCGCTCGCAGCGGCCGGGCCGGCCATCAGGGATGACGGTGCCTCGCCCTTCCTCCCCCCTCATCCATCTCCAGAGCTCCCCTCGCAGCCGCCGCCTTTTGAAACAGGTCTAATTACGATTCCCCCTGCTTCCCTGCACCATCCGTCTTCCCCGCCGCCTCGGCCCGGCAGAACCGGGGGTTTCTGAGCTGCTCACCTGCAGCCGTTTCTCACTCTCAGGCTGGCTGCTTGCCGTTATTTACCCCGATGCCCGCCTGCATTCTGTTTCCTCCAGGTTTGGCGGTGAGATGAACAGGTTCTGGGGAACCTAAAGTACAGCAGGGGGAGCCGAGTCCGGTGTGGCTCAGTGGATAGAGCGTCGGCCTGCGGACTGAAAGGTCCCAGGTTCGATTCCAGTCAAGGGCATGTGCCTTGGTGGCAGGCACATTTCCAGTAGGGGGCGTGCAGGAGGCAGCTGATGGATGTCTCTCTCTTATTGATGTTTCTAACTCTCTATCCCTCTTCCTTCCTCTCTGTCAAAAATCAATAAAATATATTAAAAAATAAAATATAAAATACAGCAAGGTGGCTATAGTTAACAATACGTAATATGTTTGAAATCTGCTGAGAGGAGATGTTAAACATCCTCACTACAAAAGATGAATGTGCCGTTTAACTTGATGGTGGCAATAATTTCACCATGTGTGTTCTCAAACAATCGCATCCTCTTCTTCAAATGTTTATGGTTTTGTCGGTTATACCTCAGTAAAGCGGGCGCAGAGGGAGGCGGGTGCTTTGGAAGGGGGTGTGTTTGTGGGCGGGAGGGGTGGCGTGCTCGGCCTATGACCGCGGCTCCTCCGAGTGGAAAACCGGAGAGCAGGGACAAAAGTGACGCTCAGCTTCCAGGGTCACTAAAGACACCCTCGATGGCCGCTAAAGCGCAAGAAGATAACAGGCTCTTTGCTGCACTTACCCTTCGGAGGAGCCGGAAGGGCCGGGTCTGCTAGGAAAAGTAGACAGATGTAATTAAGATCAATGATGGCAGAAGAGACATGGACGGCCCAAGAGGTGGTGCCCACACTAGTGATTACATCTGCCGCTACCTCCTCCTCCTCTCCCACCCTTCCTCCTCTCTCCCCTCCTCCTCCTCCTTCTCCTTTCCTCCCCCCTCTCTTTCTCCTCCAGTCCTTAAGAGTTCCCGGTCGCTAATGGGCCTTTCTTTGCTCTTGATAGAATTTAGCCAGGCTGTTATAAAGCTGCCACAGGGCTGCTTTGGCCTGACAGTGTACTGTTAGTACAGCAGTGGGGATGGCTGAAACCGGTTTGGCTCAGTGGATGGAGCGTCGGCCTGCGGACTGAAGGGTCCTGGGTTCGATTCCGGTCAGGGCCTTGGTTGCGGGCGCATCCCCAGTGGGGGACGTGCAAGAGGCAGCTGATCGATATCTCTCATCGATGTTTCTAGCTCTCTGTTCCTCTCCCTTCCTCTCTGTAAAAAAAATCAGTACAGCCGAGACCAGTTTGGCTCAGTGGATAGAACGTCGGCTTGCGGACTGAAAGGTCCCAGGTTCGATTCTGATTGGGGGCATGTGCCTTGCTTGCGGGCACATCTCCATAGTGGGGCTTGCAGGAGGCGGCTGATCGATGTCTCTCTCTCATCGATGTTTCTGACTTTCTATCCCTCTCTCTTCCTCTCTGTAAAAAATCAATACAATATTTAAGAAAACAAAACCAATACAAATATATTTTTTTTAAAAAGAAGTGGGATGAAATCATGCCCGCTTTCCGCCAGCTTCGTTGCAGAGGGGAGCAGGCGGAAGAGAGGGGCTCCTGCACCCGAAGAACCTAGATCCCGGTGCTAGCCTTGCCCCGAGAGCTCAGTGGCCCCCGTACGCTCTTGAGTCTCCTGGTGGCCACGGGACTGCTGTGAAGCGTGACTGAGATCACCATGGAGAGCAGGCACCTGTCCTCAGGGAAAGCTTACCTCCTGGGAAGATGCCTGTAGCCGACGTCACAGAACTGATTTTTGCATTTCCTCCGTTTAAAAAGAGCTGGACCTTTGCTGTCCTTTGGGGACCAGAAATACTGGGGACTCGTCTCCGGGCACAGAAATAGTAACGGAGAACGAGTGAGAGAAAACATCAGTGGTTGCAGTTCTGATAGAGCGCTTTGATTCCAGCCATCTGAGTACTAACCAGGCACTTCTCCTCTTGCCCACGCCGCGCTCTGAGATATTTTAGGTACAGTCTACAGAAGCTCTCTGTGGAGCTTGAGAGGGAGAGGCGTCCAGGGAACCTAAAGAGGTGTGTGCTTAGAGTGACGGGTGTCCTGGAGAAACTGGGGCCACTCCTGGGGAGGGGGTGCCTTGGGAAGAGCAGTTGAGCAGGTTCAGCAGGTGTTCCAGCTGCTTTCACCACCCCCTCCCACGTGTCCTGTTTGACAGACAGACTATCAGGGTGTCCTGTGTGTGAGATCACCTGAGAGATACAACCAAATATCGCGATTATAAAATTGAAACAATGGGACAAAGCACCGTGTTGTTTTCAGCATGCGCATGCCCTCCTCCGGGCCTGGAGAAGGATAAGGAGGTTGGTTTGCTACAGAGCAGCGGTTCTCAACCTGTGGGTCACGATCCTTTCACAGGGGTCGCCTAAGACCAGCGGAAAATGCAGATATTTACATCACGATGCATCACAGTAGCAACATTTCATGGTTGGGGGTCACCACCACATGAGGAACTGTATGCAAGGGTCGCGGCCTTAGGAAGGTTGAGGACCACTGCCATAGAGGCTGGCGACCAGCTGGTTTCTTTCTCTCCTGTGGTCCCAAAGGCAAGGACATGAACTCAAACATCCACATCAGAATGGGCTACAGAACAGCTCTCTGCACCTCTTTATTATTGGATTTAATTTTCTATTGTGGAATTTTACACACACACACACACACACACACACACACCCGAGAGAGAGAGGGGGGGGGGAGGAGACAGTATAATGAACCCCCACTAAACTCATAACCCAATTATCAGCATTTTGCTAATCTTGTTTCATCTCTTTTCATAAACACATACACACACACACATGCTTACTTCCCAACTCCCGGTAGAGTATTTTAAAGGAAATGTAGATACCCTGTCATTTCATTTGTAAGTGCTTCCATATGCATTTCTAACAGATGAGAACTGTATAAAACACAGCTACTGTCCCAGTTCACACCTAGTGAAACTGATGGGTAACAGCTCCCTCAGGTCTTCTGCTCCTTTTAACGCAGCTGGGCCGGGGGTCAGGCGTCCCTTCCTCGGCTCTGCCACTGACGCCCTCCCTCTCGCTGGCCCCATCTTTATAAAGTGAGCCCCAGAGGGCCTCTTCTCCCCCAGTTCTACGTCTCCCCTGAGAGTAGCTGGTGACGTGCTAGGCTGTAAGCAGGGGATGGACTCTAAGGCCCCACTTGGATCATGAACTATTAATAATCAGAACTGGCCAGAACCGGTTTGGCTCAGTGGGTAGAGCGTCGGCCTGCGGACTGAAGGGTCCCAGGTTCGATTCTGGTCAGGGGCATGTACCTTGGTTGCGGGCATATCTCCACTGTGGGGTGTGCAGGAGGCAGCTGATCGATGTCTCTCTCTCATCGATGTTTCTAACTCTCTATCCCTCTCCCTTCCTCTCTGTAAAAAATCCATAAAATATATTTTTAAAAAAATAATCAGCACTGTAATCTGTCCAGGAAGTGAGAAGAGCACTTCCACGGTGTGTGAATGCTGCTTTTACAGAATCCACCGGTGACAAGGCGGTCAGAACTCACTGCCCAAACGCTACACCTTCCAGTCACAGCGGAAGTCCTTCTGCTTGGCTTGTCCTGTGCATCGCCCCACTGATGTCTGCTGGTCACGTTAGGAATAAGAGCACAGTGCTCTGAGCACTCACTCTGTCCCCACGCCGAGCTAGCATCTAGGAAACACGTTTGCTTCCACAAACGGCTCTTTGGAGTCCATATTCCTATTCCCAGGGCAGCGACCATTCCCCACACAGAGGTGAGGCCCACGGCGCTGCTGCGAGAATCCATACCCCCCCCCCTCCCCGCCCCTGCGAGAACCCTGCCTGGTGGACGGTCTCCTGCCCCACTAATCTTCACTTAATTCCCCTCCCCGCGCCCGTTGTCACCTCGCGCGCCCCGCTGACAGGCCCTCGGTAAGCCCTCCGCTGAGTGACGGCCCTGGAAAATCACGCTGTGGTCTCCAAAGGGAAGGAGGATCTGCAGATTATCT
>PVJN01056490.1:0-12755 GCA_004026805.1 Lasiurus borealis | reverse complement strand
ACTACCGCCAAAAAGCATCAAAGAAATAGACTGCTATTCCAACACGGTCCACAAGATGGTAGCAGAGGATAACAAATGAATCGAATGAGCCGAAGACCAAAGAGGACAGCAATCTCACAAAAAGCCACAAGATGGCAGCAAAGGATAAGAAATGGAATTAAGGCGCCGCAAAGGAAGAAAGACGAGAACATGAGACAAGGAAGAATCAGAGACTGAAAGCGCGCTTTTCAAAGGCGGGAAACGGCAAGGAAGCAAGAAACAATTCCAGCAACCCCAGGGGAACCCAAGCAAGGCACACACGGCAGCGCATGCCTCAGAATGGCCTCTGAAATTCTTGCAAAGCGCAATCTATACAAGCCGAAGCGGAAAAACGAATGACACTCACACAAGCCTTTCACTTATGTCAGGCCACCAAAGTGGAAAACACATACGACCGATCGCAGCCTAAACTCCGCTGCCCTCCCCTCCACAACCCACGCCACACTCACCTCCTCACCGAGAACCGCTGTAACTGTGCTCAGATGCTGCGTGCGCTTCCTTCCGCAAGCTTAGTGGAAACGAGCGAAGGCTCCTCTGCTACTCACGCTGACCCTAAAGCCAGGCACAGAACAGGCAGACACCACATCACCACCCTAAGCAAACCTTAAAGTAAGCCACGGTGTGAGACAATAGCAAAAAACACATCCCAATACCCAGCAGAAGGACCCGCCCCCTCACTTGGGAACAGCAAACCCAGGGCTAAGATGACAATTGGACACAGCACAGTAGTCCATCTCCTCACTAGAAAACACCAAGCCCAAGGCTATGGCGAGCAATTGAGCTGAGCACAGAGGTCCCGCCACTGAATGGGCAACAGCAAGACCAAGCCTGAGGTGATTGATCGGGCTGACCACAATGACCCACCTTCAGACTTAGCATCAGCAAGCCCAAAGGCAGGGCAACCAATTGTGCAAACAAAATGGTCACCCCCACCACAGTGCCACAGACAGCCCAAGGCGACGACGAGCAATCGTGCTCTGGCAGCAGAGGCCAGCTACCCGCAAGCTGGGACTGGCTTCCTTCCGGAACCCACAGGACAGAACAAAGGGCGCGTGAAGACTCAGTCTTTGTCAGGGCCATCAAGTTGATGGCCCGACATCAAACAGGCCCAGGGGGCAGCACCCCTCCCCGCCAGACAACCAAATGCCCATCACCTTACCACTCACCCAATCGCCGCCCTTTCTCAGCTAAGAGATAACCCAAGCCCCAAATGGGGCATCCAATGAGTTCTCTGTAAGCCAGTGACGCAATAAGGCTTGGAAGAGACCTTAAAAGAAGGAAGCTAGGCCCGAAACCCCCTCTCTCTCCTGCAACACAGCTGCATTGATGGCCCTCCCTGCAGACGAGCAAAGAGGCAGTGAAATGTGCACACTAAACTCAAAGACCTTGCAAGACCTCACACTCGCCTCATCACAGCACCGATCAAGAAGGATTTGGCAAATCAGCTTCCCCGACAGATGCACCATGCGGACTCCAACTGGGACTACACGCCCTCGCATCGACGAAAGGGCCAAGACGACACCGCCATGTTGCCGACCACGCACCCCGGGAATCTGGGTGAGTTGCCCATTTCAGGCGTGACATTACCGCGCTTGGTTAGAATGTCGGACCTCGGGTCAGGCAGGCTCGGCGGGAGATGATGGGAAGGGCAAAGCAGAAGGGCCACAAAGAAGCTAGTGGAAAGCAAGGCTAATCTGGAGGGATGTATGGGAAGCTGCGGGCGGGCGGCTTATTTCAAATGAGAAATGGGCATTGATTTCCGAGAACAGAAAGCAAGAAAGGAAGGAGTCAAAATGGGAAAGCTGGAACACGGAAAGCATGCTCTCCTTCCTGGGGGACGTGGGCACTAGTAGCCGAGTAGGAATGTCTCTGAGAGCTGGGGGAGGGCATCGCTCAGGATGATAAGGCTTCCTAGCAGGGAAATCCGCCAAAAAATGGAATTAAATGTCTCGCCAAGGGGAGCACTCCTAAGGAGGCCTCGCAGGGCAGCTCCGGCACACATTGTGAGCGATTCACACAGCTGGGCAACTCAACAGGACACATAACAGGGCTGAAATCCTAAACAATAATGTGCAGAGTCGCTGCAACACACTTTAAAACTCACGCCACTGCATCCCTGGGAAATCACAACTCTGTCCCTGGAACCCCTCACAAAAGTAAAATCATCCATCATGAGAATGCTGAATAAAGAAGTAAACAGTAAAGAAATCAGACAAATAGCTGAAATGCCTCGGCCATGACACCGGAAGCTCAGAAATCACAGAAGGCACCCACCCTTAAAACCGCAGCAGGCAGGGCTGAGAAAACACAGCACGCACAACCTAACCTTACAGTATAAAAATCTTGGCTTTCTTTTTCAGGATTATAAAATCATGTCTTTGACAGTGCGAAAGACAAAAAGGCAATCCTAACAAGAAAGAAAAACAGAAGGGGCGTGCTATTGAAAATCACAGAACCCGAGCGTGCACCAAGGGAGGAAGGATTCGGAAACTGGTGAGTGAAAACATACGATTCCACCAACTGAATTCTTGACTCTAAGAAATGTTTTTGTGACCCACCATGCTCCACATACATCCTCTGCATTGACTTTCCATCCCGAGAGAAAGGGAGATAGGAAGCCAACATGCAGAAAATGCAGGTCCAAAATGGCACCAACCGATTTAAGGGAGGAGCCCCTCAGGGAAAGGGGCAAAAACACCACACACCACAGAGAACGTCAACACAGGCGGCAAAGGACATTGCTAACAGTCCGTAATGGTGTAAAACTGTGAGCCTGTCAAAACAGCCATTCCAAATACCCATGCATAATGCTGTCTTTTCTT
This sequence comes from Lasiurus borealis, assembly GCA_004026805.1. Taxonomy (NCBI): domain Eukaryota; kingdom Metazoa; phylum Chordata; class Mammalia; order Chiroptera; family Vespertilionidae; genus Lasiurus; species Lasiurus borealis. Next base: position 9,894 of record PVJN01056490.1, on the reverse strand, counting down.
CAACAGCTGGCAACCCCACGACAAGGAAATGCAGGTGAAAACCCACCTGCCAAGAAGGGCGCTGAGGCACACCCCACCCGGCGAACCAGACATACCAGCGAATCTACAAGGTGAGTGCCTATACCCGACTCTCAAAGGGACAAGAGCACATTAACAAGAGAAAAGAAAGCTCTCCTCAGACAATGGACAACAATATTTAGTGGAGGGGGGATGGGTGTTTGGGACACAACCCTGCATGGCTGGCTAACACCTTCAAAGCACAGGGAAGGGAGACTAGGGCCAAAAAAAAACACACAATGATTCTGTCTCCCTGAGGTGCAAAGCACACGACAACCTGCATGGAAGTGCATGGGGCCTGGCAGAGATCCTCAGAACACACTTCTAAGGCATTGGTGGCAGGAGGTGCGGACTTGTATTGCTCGCTCACAGGAAGGCACTCACTACCAGGGGAGGGAGAGAGGAAAACCCCCAGGGCAGGTCGAAACAGGTGACTTTATGGGGACGTGAAAGAAAGAGGGAAGGAGGTGATTGGTGGGGCACGGGAAGGAAGTGTTGGACGACTGCATTGCCTCTCAAAGCCTACAGCGGGAGCGGGCCATAACACAAATGCGGTACAACCTTCAAAGAGACGCTTTTAGAGAAACAATCCGTGTGTGGGAACCAAGCAGGGAATGTGTAGAGAGCAGTTCCAAGACACAGGGGGAAAGACATCTAACAAACCCTAATCACCACACAGGGAAAAGAAGCACAAGACATGCGGCTGGCGCTGCTGGAGAAAAATTCGTGGAAAATGTGCTCTGTGAGGACACCTTGCCGGAACACCAGATGGACGATGGGCGCCAACCCCAGCACTGGGCCATGGACATGGACAGTGACAGTGTGACACCAGCCTCCAAGTACAGGCCCTGAAACAAATAAAGTGCTCTGCACTGGACATTACCAACCAGACCAGAAAAGGAACCATGGACAGCAAACACCCAGTCAGCCTGCCTGGCTGATCCAGAAATGGCGCCACATCCACCAAGCAACCTACCAAGTCTTTTCCCTGCATGTACCTCCCATAACCCCCTCACAGCACCTTGTACTGCAACTGCTTTGCTGTTCCCCTGGCTCTGCCTGTTCCACCCCGGTGAGTTTCCGATCTCTGTGTGCGTGTGCATGAGCGTCTCCGTCTCCAATGGGTGGGAATGCTTGGGTGTCTGTGGGTGAGCACTGAGAAAAGTGAGCATGCAAAGAGGGGGGAATAGAAGAACACACACAGATGAATTGGGCAAACACAAAGAACACCAGGCTTTCAGGCAACACATGCATCCGGACACCATTCACTGACACACAACAGAAAGCAGAAGAAAGGGGTGAGGGAATGCTTCCCACTGGCCACTCTGTTGAGGAAAGCCATGACCAAGAAAGGGGCACTGAATGAGAGCCCTGCACTGGCACTCCTGCAAATGAAAACAGATCAGTGTGCAGGATAAGGGCAAAGGAGCATCACTGCTCACAGTGACACATACATGAAACACTGAAGGTTAAACCTGTGTAGTGAAGGGGAAAATGGCTTTTGGGAAGACAGGCGAAAACAGGGGGTCATTTGTGAGTCATGGCGTGCAGCAAACACAAGCCCAGGCAAGGCATATGCAGTGCTTCCAAGCACAAAAGCTCCCTGACCCACACAACCACGCACAGCAATGGGATGGGACAGAAGAACAAACAAGGGAATAACATGATTCAGCTCCTCAACGGCGGAGGTGGGGGGGCTTGCCTCCAATACTTTGGGAAAAAGGGAAAACACAACAGAGGTGGCATCCCTGAAACTGCCCACCTGTGAACAACCCATGAGCACACAAAAGGCCACCTACATGGCTTCCCCGCCCAAAATTATCCCACCCTGAAGGGGAAGCAAGAAGGGAAGCTAGTACATGCCCATGTACGTGCTGGGTTACAGCGGGGAAAAAACACAGGGAGGATAAAGATAACTGACCCTAAATAATGTGAAACAGGCAGGATGGGGGAAGGCAAGTCATGTGGCTGCTCTGAGGGCAACACTGGGCTCTTGGACACACAAACGAAAAACAGACAGACACTTGAAAGGACATGCACCGCCACTTTGAGATAACTCCCAAAAGCCAATCTTTGTTACACCAAAAAAAGGTTTCCATGAGAATGTTTGGTTGGGATGCAGTCAATGCAAACTAACCCAAAAAATTCAAGCACAAAAGTAAAGGCAGACAGGCGGGAAACACAGCCACCAGCCACATGGTGAGCTTAGATATAGAATTCCTCAAGCCATAATTCATCAGCATAAGCTCCCGAGCAAAAGAAGCACATCAAATTACTGACAGAGTAGAAACTAGTCCTCATTTGACCAGCATGTTGTTTAGGGATTTGGGACCTCAAGCATGGACTGCTGTTCAGGAGGTAGTGGAAGAGGGAATGAAGTTTGGGCAAAACACATGCTTGAGAAGCTGACTGCCATACCGCAATGCATAAAACACAATGCAACCCCTCTAGAGTTCCAGATAGACGATCCAAGCATGCCTTTCACACAGCTGTAGGGAAAAGCACAAAGCACTCGAGGACGTGGGCAGGGAAGGGTGAGATGGGAAATCAAAAGTCCGGCGGCGAACATCTCCCAGCTAAGATAGCACATCAAGCACAAGGATATGATGAAACATGATCGGTGCTGGGAAGCCAAGCACTGCACCACAGGCACACTCAACACTTTCCCATGTCATTTGCAAAAAGGAAATCCCCCACATGAGGGGAGATCCAGAAACTTGAGCTAAGAGCCTCACCAAAAAATAATGGTGAATTAGGAAGAACAATAACGGCAATAAAAAAACAGAATGTACCGCAGTGGACAGGATAATACAAGACGTCGCAAAGGCACTGAGGAATGTCCCCATGCTCATAAAGTTTCATAGACTGGCACCCCCTAGACTAATAGAAAAGACACCTCTTTCGTAGCAGGTGCATGAAAGTGGAATAGGGCTTTGCAATGACTGAAAGTGGAGAGATAGGGTCAATAAATGCAGGGGTCTTAAACATACAAAATGTTGCACAAGCACCCACATATGAACGAGCCAAAAAAAAAAAAAAACGCCGCAGGATATAGTTGTAATGGAAGACCAATGACAGGCAAAAGGGTGGGGAAGAGAGGCTGACACAAAATATGCACTTTTAAACCAGTGAGGGGAGCAATGACTCCATTTGAACAGCTACAGTTTCCAGGCTAAGGAAGTAGAGCGGGGTAACCTACGACACTTTTGGACTCCGGTCATTTCCAATGAGCTCAGGCGTAAATAAGCCTGTAGTGGTAACATAAAGCCCATAAAAGTGTAGCAGCTTGTACGTGAAAACTGAGGAGCTTAGCTTCACACCTGGGCCAGGAAACAAAATGCATAACTGTCCCTCCAGGCTACACTATATACTGCTGGGAGACCGTGAACATGGGGAAAGTGGTTAAAGGCAAAGAAGCTCGAATTCAGGTGGGGCATAGATGAGCAGGGAAGGGCTTGAGCCATAGGTGGGAGACAGGGACACAAGTACATGATGTCGAAAGCACACAAAGCATCCTACACAGTGTACTGGAAGACAGCTGGTAGCAAGCTAATCAGATCGAGAGGAGGTACAGGCTATTGGCAGCACCCCTATTTAAGGGTATTTTAAAGAGTCTTGTTCATGCTGCACACAAAAACATGAGATCCTGTTAAAACGGCTAAGGAATGCAGATAACTCCAGTGGAAAATGATTGAGGAGGGGGCTGCTCTCTTCTCAAGCTATAGAAAACAAGGAGCACTTGGTGTACCAAGCCTTCCATGCAGTTGCACTTCAAAAGACAGCACATATAAAATGTGGCGCCTGTGAGTGCTGATAAATCAAAAGGCATGCATGCCTGAATCTCAAGAGCGATTGAAACATTACGTAGGGGGGTGCCACGGGACTATGATATGGTGGTGCATTTGACATTTACATCATAGCTGAAGAGAATCCAGATCACACTGCTCCCGTGTCTGCAGCTCTCCATCAGCAATCATGGACTCCAGGGGTTAATGACCCAAAAACAAACTTGTAAAAATAAGCATACAGACAGTGGTGGCAGCGGGAATAGCAGCTGGGCAAACTAGGCAAGAGGAAACATGCTTGGCCAAGCACATGACTTGGCCGGCTTTTGCACAGTGTGAGCAGCTTCACAACAGGAAGGCCATGAAGATCTCTGAGTGCCAGGCAAGCAGCCAGAGGCCAGCCATGATCCCCATTTAAGTGCAAGAAGCATGGCACAACATTTGGTAACTGGAAAAAAATAAGGCACGGAACGGGGATCCACTACTTCCATTACACGTGACTGGGATAGAAAGCTACTTCATCAAAAATGTTCATGCCGGGGATAACAGCCAAAACAAAACATGGCACTGTTCCACTATGATCAATTGAAATGAAATTACAATACAATATGGGAAGACTATTATAGGGAAGGGAATAAGAGCACAAGTTGAGACATAGCTGAACAAGAAAAGATTTGTTGACACATGGGGAAAGAGACAGCAAAAGAATTGGCATTACTGGATGCAGTCTTCTGGTGGAGACGAGCTGTATCACGTACTTTCATTTGATAAAAAACAAGGACACACATTAGCCACTGGTAGTGACAGGTCAGTAAATATGTGTGAGGGGTGGGTGACTGACAAGTTGAAGGAAGACAGGGCGGGCTCTTGAAACATGTCACATGCAGGCGATCTCCATGCAGATTGCAGGAAACCAATAACACGAAACTTATAAGGTACAGTTATTGGGAGAGCATGCAGGCTGCCATCATCGGTGCAAAACCAGCACACTTCTGTCATCGTAGTGATCCCAGTTCCATTTGAACCAGTGCCTGCGGCTTCCCACATCAGCAATCATAGACAGCTTGCAAGAGAATCCTGTAAACAGCTGGGACAATGAGTGGCAGCAGCATCAGGAATGTTGGTTGCGGGGAGTAATAAAAGGGGATCATAATTTCACGAAACAAATTGGCAAATTAGATTGGCAGCCACCCAGCAAGAAGCAGCCCATGACCATGCAGCATCTGTGGGTGTGCTTGGACAGGACCCACGAGGGACTAAATTGTGAAAATTCTCTCAGCAGACACAGGGAAAGAGAACAGACCAGGGAAGAGCTGGGTAGTGGGTGGCATCAAGTCACTGCACACGATGCTCCAGGGAAAGACACTCCAGCTTGGATAGCACACACTTCCACAACCCTGGCATCAATAAGAAATGAGGGCCTGTGCTGAGCTTCTGCAATAATTTCCATTCACTTCAAAACAATGAAACATTGATCCAGATATAATATAGACAGCAAACAGCAGCACTATAGCATGATAAAGTAAAGAGAATAAATGAGGAGTCAGAAGAGGGGGTAGAAACACACTGTTTAAAAAGGAAGACTACTATACATGTCTTTGCACCATAAACTGCATGGACATTGTTGTGGAGAAATGTGCTGGACTGTACAACTACAACTGCCAATGCTTTATTCTCTCATGTGTTCACACAGAGTACACTGATAGTAAGAGCACAGGTACATGGTAACAGGTGGGTCCAAGACTGAAGGATGGTGAGAAACAGAGGCTATGGACTCCTTACAACACCTGCTTTATACAGGGATTCCATCTGGCACATAATGTCAATGATGCATACGACAATATGGGTGAGATTACAATTGGTGGCACAGTGCAACACTGGGTAATTTTAAAGAGAAAGCACTTTGAGGCATAGTGATGAGCGACCTGGCTGCACATTTCTGGCTCCACGATGTGGGTCAATACAAACTTCTCCAAGTAGGGGCTATGGAAAGTGGGGTTGGGAAGGGTGGCAATCTTGACAACTAAAGGAGGAACAGACAATGACTAGGATGATGACAATAGTGGTTGACAGAAAAGAGGGGCATGGTTTATAAGCAGCTGCACATCATAGACCACCATAAATAAGCAAGCCCTATTCCAGCTGCTGAGCAACCTGAAGTGCTCCTTGCAGCTCATTTCAGCAGCAAAAAAAGAGTGGAAGTGACAGGGGTTGTCAATGAAAACTATGTGGGCACAAGCTACTATGCTGAGCTACTACCAGAACATCCAAACATAACCATAAATGAATACATGACAGCTTGGGATATTCACAGAAAGAGACTGCTTTCAGACTTTCATTTTCTTCAGATGCAGAGTCCTGGAAAAATACAACACAACAGATTCAAAAAGATACTGGACATTTCAGATTGCGGTGTGCTCATTCATTCATGCTCTACAAAATGAGTAACGCACAAACCCTAAATTTGTATAGCGGGGGCTGGAAGAGTAAGGATGAATTCACTGCTATGATGATGTGTATGTGAACTGACTGATGAACACCTGGGAAATGCATTGGTACACATGGGATCAGGGAAAGTGCCTAAATATTCAACACAACATCAACATTAACTTGCATATTTTTTGAATAAATGTTCACTTGCATGACCAGTTCGGGGCGGTGGGTGGCTAGAATGATGAACATTTAACTTCTCTGAGAACTCAACTCCTTCCTAACACTTCCAAGCAAAAATGGGCAGATGGGGTGAACAAATGACAATGAAGCAACTAGATAGGAAGGAGGGAAGTATTAGCTACCTCCTAGGAACAATGGGCAACAACTGATAGAACACTGAAACATGATAAAACACGGGAACATTATACTTGATTCTCTTTTACATGCAACTTACAGAACAGAGGAAGAGGGGATGTGATTGGCATGGAAGAGGCATGAAGTAAACTAGAATGCAGATGAGTGCCATGACACAAGGTTAGCACCTCATATCTGCACAATGATATGAATCAAACTAGGCAGCGGACCTTGACATACTCACCAAGTTATTTCATTGAATTCCCAGACACTTTTGGCAGACTTCCAATAAACTTGGGGGCCAGGAATGACTATTACCACCATTCAATCAAATCATCTTTGAAAAAACGCAGTGTCAGATAAACACTCATGAAACTGGAAAACACTGGGTGGAGTACACAAAACTACAATGACTTAAAAATAGATAACTGCTAGCAGGGATAAACTGGTCACAGGATATTGGATTCAGGAGAAAGTTTACAGAACACTATTCAGGGATGCACAATTTTTGGAGGGCAACGTAGGCAGACTATAAACAAACATACATCACTTGCACAAAATCATTCAAGTTACATACTTAAACATGGCCTACAATGCTGTCGCAGCAAACACATCAGACTTTACAATATGTGTATTGGGAGACAATACATAACAGAATACACATCTAATTGCTCCACAATGAGTTTCAGTAAACACTGAGATTACATGAAGGAAATATGCAAACTAAGGGGTGACCATCACAGCAATGGGCAACCTAGAAGACATTGAGCTCAGATACATGTGGTAGGAGAACAATGGCATGGGAAGGTACAGTACTAATACAGCAGCTAAAACCAAGACTTTTATGAACAGGAAGGCAGGCAGGAACATGACATCTATTGTACAGAAGGTCATTGGAAATCACAAACAGGACTTCACAGTCCCACATAAACAGCATCAACAGCCCTCCCACAAAGGGTCACCTCACTCTCTGTGAAACAAGGCAAAAACTTCAGGAGCAACATCCTGAAAATATCCTTTAACGCAGATGGTTCGGGATACGTCAACATTTCCAAACTGTAAAAAAAATACACGGAACAGGTGAGAACACTGCAAATGGCACAATGGCTATATATTATCGACAAATAACAACCAGCCCAACTTCATACAGTCAGACAAAACAGGAGAAGGGAAGAGGAGTGAATTAAACAGACTAGTACACAGATGCCAGATTGGAACTCTCACACAACACATTTCAGTCTCCTATTATTAAAAAAAAAAAAAAAAACAGGCAGCAAGCTTAAGAAACACCAAAATGGCCTCAGATACTTGAAACACTATGGACATGAAAACGGACACTATTCAATAAAAAACAAGACTAGGATGACTTAATGAGGTAAAAAGTTAAAGCCGCAACACACCCAAAAACCGAGGCTACATGCGCATTGGCATACACATTCATAGCATACACAAACACAGGCTTTTCAAGGATACAGGACCATGTCATGAGGCTGTCGCCTCACACACACATTCCAAATGCAGTTCAACAATGGCTAGCTCAGCACAAGGGAAAAACTTGAAGGCACGGCTCCCTCCATAACAACGGCAACATCATTGGCAAGCGCGCACACATATGGAAAAAGGGCTAAAAAATACAAAATAAAATACATTTGCATCCGTGACAAAAACAGGATGACACTTTAGTCACAAAAACTCAAAAAATAAATCCACATGCCTGACGAATGGGATATAGAACACTCTAAGAGAAAACTCAGTAAGGCACATAAAAAATAACCTTTACACATGGACTGAGAAATTGACAGAAAAAGTGAAAACTTGTGCCATAATCAGTTTGGCTCAGTGGATGGAATATGGGCCTGCAGAATGAAAGGTTCAAATTCAATTATGCTCGCCAGTATTTACATGGCTAAAACACACTTCCCCACTAAGATGTGTGCAGAAGGAGGCTAACTACTTCTCTCACATAGGTTTCACACTTTCTCTGCATCCCTTCCTCTCCATAAAAAAAATCAACAACAGCCAGGAACAGTTTGGCTCAGTGTATAGAGCATCAGCTTTCGGACTGGAAGGTCCCACTTTAGATTCCGATTGGAGGCATTTGCCTTGGTGGCAGGCACATCTCCACTATGGGACATGGAGGAGACGGATGGTTGATTTCTCTCTCTCATCAATGTTTCTGACTTTCGATCTCTCTCGCTTCCTCTCTGTAAAAAACAATAAAATATCTATTTTTAAAAATGAACAACATATACTTAAAAAAAACACATTACGCTTCCTTAAAATACACTACTATCCACTGCTTAGAGATACACTTACACCATTCCCAACAGGATCATACGCTTAGCAACAACCTCAAATACAAGCAATGCACAACAGTGTTTGAGACTGCTCTAAATGAAACACCAACTTTCACTCTGAGGTAATTTTTGTGGAGCCAAATAAGAAAACATGACCACACCAATAACCTTGCTCCTCCTACATACACACCCACTGTGGGAACCGGGCATCTATCACTGCCTAAGGAGAGCTTGACATCAGTGGCACCTGGCACAGTCCACACCGCCATAATACTAATGATGGTTGCAATCTCATATGCTCTCTCTCCTTCTCGTTCTACAACATCCACCTTCATAGTCTTCTCTGACTTCAAGAACACTATGTCACATACCAAGATACTAAAAAGATGCTACTATGCCAACCAAAGGCTTCTCCTCAGATCACAAACACATACATGGGCCTTGGGCCCCACAAAAACCATTAGAAAAATAGATAAGAATGTATGAAGTGAGGGCCACAGATATGCAGACACGATTCCAAGTGTAGAAGCTATAACTTGCTGAACGCTATACAACCTCTTGCTAACTGACATAACCCCTAAGAGAGCCTCAAAAAACTAGCTTCCAGCCCATTGAACTTAAAAGACCTACCTATAACTGACAGCAACAACACCGAAACAAACCACCAGCCAAGTAGGTATGAATTGCCGAGTAAGCAATAGAAATTCATTCATCGCTCCATCCATCCATCCATCCATACATACACCCATCCATACACCCATCCATACACCCATCCATCAACCCATCCATTCGTCCTTTGCAATCAACAACCACAGATGTGGCATTCCCTAACATCAAAGAAGGAGAGGAAGGGCACAAATGACTTCATCAAAACAGCTAGACAAGCAGCAATCACAAGTGTACACAGTCAGCAACTCAGTATACTTAGAAAACCTCATAATAAATAATTAAACGACATGGAAAACATT
>PVJN01056489.1:0-12756 GCA_004026805.1 Lasiurus borealis | reverse complement strand
GTTCTTTCTAGGTCTGTGAAATATGTCGTTGGTATTTTAATGGGTAGTGCGTTGAATCTGTAGATTGCTTTGGGTAGTATGGACATTTTAATGATGTTGATTCTCCCAATCCATGAGCATGGTATGCTCTTCCATCTGTTAACATCTTCCTCTATCTCTTTTTTCAGTGTCCTGTAGTTTTCTGCATATAGGTCTTTTATCTCTTTAGTTAGGTTTATTCCTAAGTATCTTAATTTTTTTGGTGCGATGGTAAATGGGATTGCTTTTTTAGTTTCTCTTTCTGTAATTTCACTATTAGTGTATAGAAATGCCACAGACTTCTTAGCATTAATTTACGTGGATTTTCATACATCAATAATGAACTATTAGAAAGAGAAATCAAGAAAACAATGCCATTTACTCTTGCAACAACAACAAAAGTACTTAGGAATAAATTTAACCAATGAGGTAAAAGACCTCTACTTGGAAAATTACAAGATATTGAAGAAATTGAGGAACATACTAATACATGGAAACACATATTGTATTCATGTATAGGAAAAACAAACATCATCAAAATGTCCATACTACCCAAAGCAACCTATAGATTTAACACAATTCCTATTAAAATGCCAATGGCAAAGCTCATAGATATAGAACAAATATTAAAAAAAAAATGTATATGGAACTACAAAAGTAGTTCCTGAATAAGCTCAGCAACCTTGAAAAATAAAAACAGAGTTGGAAGTATCACACTACTTGATATAAAACTATACTACAAGTCCATGGTACTCAAAAGAGAATGGTATTGACATAAAAGCAGACATATAGAACAATGGAACAGGATAGAGAGTATAGAAATATATTAATATATGTTATGGTCAATTAATAATTTGGAAAATAAGGCAAGAACATATAGTGGAGTAAAGATAGTCTTTTCAATAAATGGTGCTGCGAAAATTGGACAGATATGTGACCACCAACTTACTCAAGAATAAATCAAAATGGATTAAGGACTTATATGAAAGTTGCAAAACCATAAAAATTCTAGAAGAAAACATAGTAAAATCTTAGAAATTTGTCATAGCAGTATATCTCCTTGGGCAAGGGAAACGAAAGTAAAAAGTAAACTAATGGTACTACAAAAATGATAATAATATACAAAATTTACCCCCTGCTACACACATGGAACACCCAGAGTTATCTTAGTTCACTGCCTGCTATATAAGCCACACCCATCCACATCTAGATTCCAACTCTGTCCACTTCCAGAGAATCTCCCTTCAGATTGACTCGTTCTGATGCCCACTTCCACAAGCAAACTGCAGGTCTTTTTCAAGGTGAACTGCCATATTTCCTGTAGTATTTATGCAGTTAATAATTTAATATATTAAAAACTATTACACAGTTTTATTAGGTTCCCATTAAAAAAAAAAAAACAACACCTGTGTCATTGGTGAAGTGTTTGAATGTGTCTTTCACTCTATCCCCTCCATTGTTTTTTAGTGCAAGATTTTGCATAGCACAGTGATGTTTTGAACACATGTGGTGTTAAAGCAGAACTGTCTGCAATACCAGGCAAATAAGGAGACACACACAGTGATTAACAAGATATTGAAATCAAACCAGTACACACTAAGTATGATTCTTGATGTTCTTCTGAGTTACAGGTCAATATTTTTATTATTTATTTATCTACTTTTACCCGTCCTTCTAGTCATTTATTTATTCTATATTTAAGTGCTTATTATGTGTCAGGTCTTTACATAGACCCTGAAGCTATAGCAGAGAACAAAATTAGAGTCTTAGGAAGTCATATATTTGGGAGAAAATAATATATAAACAAAATGTAATGAGAGTTGCAATGTATTGAATGTTTATACTCCCCCCCCCCCGCCATTCATATGTTGAAATCCTAACTTCCAATGTGTTAGTATTGGAGATATTTGGGAGGTGATTAGGAGCATCAAGAATGGACTTAGTGCCTTTAAATATGGGACCCCAGAGACCACCTTTCTCCCTTCTATGATGTGAGGACTTCAGAAGATGGACCAAGAAGTAGTTTTTCATCAGAAATTAAATCTTGTCAGCATCTTGATCTTGGACTTCCCAGTCTCTAGAACTGTGAAGAATAAATTCTGTTGTTGCCGAGACTGGTTTGGCTTAGTGGATAGAGCGTCAGCCTGTGGACTGAAAGGTCCCAGGTTCAATCTCGGTCTGGGGCATGTACCCTGGTTGCGGGCACCACTCCAGTGAGGGATGTTCAGGAGGCGGCTGATCAATGTCTCTCTCTCATCGATGTTTCTGATTTTCTATCCCTCTCCCTCCCTCTCTGTAAAAAAATCAATAAAATATATTAAAAAAAAATTCTGTTGTTCATAAGCCACCCAGTCTATGGCATTTTGTTATAGCAATTTAAACTAAGACAGTAGTTAATCTTTATTGTAAGCTCATTACATTCCAGCCACTATGATCAGCACTTTAAAGATATCATTATATTCAATCCTTTAAATACTTGGGGTTTATTGGAATTATCAATAAGTGGGGTGTACATTATTCTTCTTCCCATGTTCCTGACAAGAAAACTGAGACTAAACAACGAGGCACCATTTATTTGCAATCATATTTGAGATCCTGTGCTCTTGAATGATGGGTGATATTTTTGATATCTGGCTCCCCACCTCTGCTTGATTACTTTTAGTGTGAGGAACACACTGCCTCTCAAAGCAGCCGTTTCATCTGTTGCAGTGTGTCAAAGGGGTGAAGTGGGGTGAAAAATATATTTTAACAGTGGCCAGATTTAATTGTAGGGGGAGAATTGAATTTGCTTAAGAAATATATTGGGAGGCCACTTCCTTTGAGGGAGCAGAGGAAGATGAGAAACCATCTGAAAGAACGTCAGTTATACTGTCTTGCATAAGATTTTATTGGAAAATTGCTGGTTAGGGCAGAGGGAGGAGGACAGAGAAGAGAGAGAAATGTCTGAGCAACCTGGCAGAGAACCAGTGACCATGGGGAGCAATGGCCAGAGAGGAGATTCTGTGGGTGGGGTGGTTACACGCTTTCAAAGGCCAGGGAGGCAAGTATTCCCATTTACATCATTTCCTCTGCTGTGATGTAAACCCTTTCCATCTCCCAGACCTCCATAAGTCTACCTTGGGGAAGATCAGAGCTGAAGGGTTGTGCCCTGGACTGGGCTGACCTGGAGCATACCTGGGTAGAAAAGGCCCCCAGCACCTCTCTCCTAAGTGACAGTCAGTAACTCCCAGCTTTGTTTGCTCAGCCAAGAGACGTAAGTACCATTGTTGGAAATGGAGGAAATATATCTGATTATGTAGTGGATACCCCAGGTCCAGGGAATTTGCAGATGTCCAGGTGTGGGAGGGCTCAGCTATAGATTAGGGACATGCAGGACCATTTTTGTGTCATTTTCATGGTAATAGGGAATCTCAGACAGCTTCTGGATTATAGTTGTTAGGAGCAAAGGCTTTCAATAGGGAAAACCAAGTTTGAATCCCAATTTGGCCATTTAATGGATGACTTTGAACAATTTATACCTCAGCTTTCTTCCCCAACAACTTGAAGATGGCATTCCTAGCCTGTGGGGTTATTTTGAGGACTGAACACATATAAAATATTTAGCACAATGCCTGGCAAAATAATTTTTTAAAAACTTTTATTTTTTAATATATTTTTTTTATTGTGGATAGTATTGCAAATATCTCCCATCTCTCCTTTCTCCTGCACATCAGTCAATTGATCAATGGTTGTTGTTATAACTAATTCCAGACTGTAATTAGCATCATCTTTCTTTTTGGTGGGAGCAAGGTTCAAGACCCATTTCCATCACTAACTAGGTTTGTATACCTGGGTATGTGACTGAACTTCTCTGGCTCTTAGTAAGATGGGGGAAATCAGTCCTAGCTAGCAGGGCTGTGGGATTAAATGAAAGAACAGAATCTGCTTTACAGTCCACTGGGCATGTCCAGATGACAAACCATCAGGGCCAAGGCACATCCATATGGTGCCTTTTGTGAATTAGGTTTTAAAGAAAGGTGCCTCTTGCTTTGGGCAATGCAGCTCATTAGAGTTTCAGCCCCACTCACCACCCTGGCCTATGGGCCTTTGTGCACAGCTGGCATGTCTGTAGGATGCAGTCTGCCAGCAATGGACGGCTGTTATGATGGTGCTAATTCTTCTGTCTCTGGATTGTCCCCTTTGTTTGGGCTCAAGACTGTTCCATGTTTAGAAGAAAGCACCTAGGCCCCTTCTTCTTTATTTCCCCTGTGCCCAGCTATTCTTCGTTTGACCTTCCCAATGTGTTTAAGAAAATTCAATTCTCCCTCTACAATTAAATTTACTGTTAAAATATAGTTTTCACCCCTTTGATATACTGCCACATATAGAACAGGCTGCTTTGAGGGTCAGTGTGCTTCTCACCACTGAAGGCAATCAATTGCTTCACTTCCCCACTTCCCAGCCTCTTTCCCTAGGACCCTGCTCCAGGATCCCTGGCCACCCCTGCCTGTGCAGCTGCTTTGGAGACCACTTACCTGGGAGGATGGATCAATGACCTCCCTTCATGTCACATGCCCAGCCTGAGTTTTGGAACCTCCTCTAGTGCTTTAATTGCCAACAGCAGTCAGGGAAGTCAATGATCACTGCCAACAAAGGGTGAGAGTCCTTGGTGGGAAGCTGGGCTGGCTGAGCAGCCATTGAAAACTATTTTTAGTACCTGGCCACAGAGGTGCCAGGAGAAAATGCCAAGTGGGAAGGCAGCCTGCCTGCAACTTTCAACCCCAGCCCTTTGTGGTTCCTCTACTTCCACAGTGATGGATCTGATCCAGGCATGTTAATGGGGACAGCCATCTCTCTGCTGGAAGCCAGAGTGAACAGGGAGGTACTGCAGTCACTGGTGCTGGGCGGGGTGTTTAAGCTGAGTGTTTAACATTCTGGCAATACTTAGAACCAAGGGACTGAGCTCTCATGTACTGCCCTTTTGTTGGCAAGGAAATGGCTTCAGATATACGAAATGAATTCCTTATAGTCATTCTATAGTAAGGTCTCACTGTGACTGCCTTTGTAGTACTCCCTCAGAGTATTCAGTCAGCAGAATAGTGGAGGTATGGCCAGAATCCAGAGTTTGCTCCCAGCATCTCACTGGTAGGCAGATACTGTATCTGTCTCTCCATAAATCTGGCCAATACAGCTCACCCTGCCTTGGTGATTCCCTGAGACCCTGCCCCATCCAACTTGTGGGTCTACCAAAATCTTTTTCAGTTTCTTTTCTATACAATCAGTCTGATTTGGCTCATGCTGTGGAGGTTCCTAAAATCTCCAACTGTTCAAAAATCCCCCCATAACAGCATCTGGCCTAAGCATGTTGCTAAGTGGCCCTAGGCCTGGGGATAGTGACAGAAGGCCTTGATTTGCAGTTTGGCCTCTCCCAGGCACTTCCAAACCTAGTACAAGAAGCAATCATCTGCAGATTTCTTTGTAGCTCATGCCAAGTGGTCCAGGTGGCCCCAGGTAGGGTACAGGAAGATGATTTTGTCCTGCACCTCCTGGGAGAACCCAGAGCCAGTGCACCAGGTGACCAACCTCAGACAATGCAAGAAAACCATCCAATCACCTTCACCAGGAACACACTCAAGGGGTGAACTCATTGTGCATCAGAGTCTTACTGAAGTGAATCTTGCTTTAGGCCTTGCAATCACAGAGAGTCCTCAAATCCATCAACCTGGAGATAAATCCCTCCCATTGATGCCCCAATGGCAATCAAAGCTAACTACAACAAGATGGTGCACACAGCCCACACTAAGTGGGGGGAGGATGGAGGATGAACCTGAAGTGCTCAGATTAGATGACTGGGGAGGTTAAACCATTGGGCCTTAGAGGACAGTAACTGCATATGGTTACTCTATTAAGTCCAGGAGACATAGCAGCTCTACTACCTAACACATAGACATCAACAGGGAGACTGCCAAAATGAGGAGACAAAGAAACACTTCCCAAATGAAAGAACATAACAAAACTCCAGAAAAAGTATTAAGCAAAAATGAAGATAAGCAATCTACTAGGTGCAAAATTTAAAATGCTAGTTATAAGGATACTCAAAAATCTCAGTGAGAACTTCAAGAAAGTGACAGGAAACATAAAAATGGAGATAGAAAACATAAATAAGAACCTGTCATAAATGAATTATACATTAACTGAAATGAAAAATACATTAATGGGAATCAATTGTAGAGTAGGTGAAGCAGAGGATCAAACTAGCAATTTGGAAGCAGATAAGAAAGCAGACAAGACCCAATCAGAATAGAAAAAAAAAAAAAGAGTTCCTTAAAATGAGGACAGTGTAAGGAGCTCTGGATCAACTTCAAGTGTACCAACACAAACATTATGGGAGTGCCAAAAAGTGAAGAGAGAGCAAGGGGTGGAGAACTTATTTGAGGAAATAATGATGGAAAATTTTTCTAAACAGGTGATGGAAATAGACACATAAATCCAGGAAGCACAGTGGGTCCCAAACAAGATGAACCTAAAGAGGCCCAGACCAAGTTACATCATATTAAAATGCCAAAAGTTAAAGATAAAAATAGAATCTTAAAAGCAGCAAGAGAAAAACAGTTAATTACCTATAAAGGAACTCCCATTAAGACTACCAGCTGATTTCTCAACAGAAATTTTGCAGTCCAGGTATATTAAAAGTTATAAAAAGCACAGACATACAACCGAGATTACTCTACTCAGCAAAGCTTTCATTTAGAATTAAAGAATAGATAAGTTGTTTCCCATACAAGAAAAAAGCGAAAGGAGTTCAATACACCAATCCAGAATTACAAGAAATATTAAAGGATTTCCTTTAAGAAAAAAGAGATAAAAATATGAATAAGAAAATGACAATAAATACATATCTATGAAAAGAATAAAATGTGGAGTTAAAACTAGATAAAGGCTAATTTTAATAGAACCTGTATCATCATAGGATAGTAACCAAATTCACCATTTATGAACCTTTGATTATATCAGCTCATTAACTATAAGTGATGCTATGGCTTGGGCACAGTAGTCTCAATTTTATGGTTGAGGAAACTGTGCCTCAGAGATGCTAATCCACTTGCCCAAGAGCACAGAGTAGTGATAGGAGGACCCAGATTTATTTCAGAATTTGTAAAAGCCTGTACTAACCTCTTAGTGTCAAGGCTGAAACCAATGCTAAGCTTACAGATAGGGACAAAGCATAGCCAAAGGCAATATAAAAGCAAATGAAAATTTTCTGCCCTTACAATTGCTGCTAGCCAGAAACAAGTTGTACCTAAAGCATGGAAGTGAAATGAACCATGGGGCATTCCTGGAGAACCAATGCTGCGACCAAGGCTTTCGCCAGCTCAAGATGAGGCATGATGTGGAGAATCTATTGACCAGTCCTGGGTGTGGCCACATGTGGACAGACAGAGACATGTCCAGTCCTTGCCAGGGCATCTATGGGTAGCAAAGGGCAAAGGAATCAGTCTTACCCCATGGATTTAATTATATTAAAATAAATATTAATGACCCTACAAGGCAAGAAAAAATAATATAAAAGAATAAAGTACAGAAAATCATTTTATGTATATTAAAATAAATAAAAGGCCTAAACAAAACTATCTTTATTAATATTTCCACACTAGTTATAAGATAGATGGATTGGAATTAGATATGAAAAAAATTAATATTCTACAAAGGAAACTCTAGGGAGAACCAGGGAGTTATGAAGATTATATCTCCTTAAGGGTGAACCCTTCAATTCTTTCCTTCCCTGCCTTTTTTCTTACTAAGTGTCCACCAGAGCCAGCAATTCTCCACTCTTTTTGTGTACTGGAGACAGGCTGTGGCACCAAATGCTCCCCAGTTAGTCAAAGCAAGGCTAGTCTTAGCTCTGCCAAACAACCAATGGGGTTGCTGTCCATTCTTAAGTGGTATTTTAATGGTCTCTTCAGCTGCTGTGAAGTATAAGCAGCATATTAACTGTATTTCTTGGACACCTTGGTCAGGGGAAGGTGGTTCTCCCTTTACTTGGGCTATAAGAGAAGCAAAGATTGTGAATTTCAGAGGTAGCCAGGTACATGGGGAAACCTGTGGGTTTTGAGGTAGACCTGAAATCTCAAGACAGAAACACCTTGGCTATAAAATGTTCATCATAATATGAAGGTTGTGTTGCTGTCTACATAGTGCCTATAATGGAATCTGGAACATTCATGGAAGAAAGATATTTTCCAGGTGAGGTAACATTGGCGTGGTTTGCACTAGAACAAATGGTTGAATGCATGAGACAGTGTATGTGAAATCTTAGGTGACGGAATTATTATTGGGGAATTTTTTGGGTTAAATGATGTTCCCCTTAATAACTGTTGGAGTCCTAATTATTAGTACCTCAGAATGTGACCATATTAGAAGATAGGGTCTCCATAGAAGTAATCAAGTTAAAATGTGGTCATTAGTGGTAGGGGGACTTTGATACAAAAAGACTGGAGTCCTTATGAAAAGGGGAAATTGGACATAGAGACATGTGCAGGGAGAAGGCCATGTGAAAATAAAGGCAGAGATCAGGGTGATGTATCCACAAGCCAAGGAATGCCAATGATCACCAGCAAACCACCAGAAGCTAGGAAGAGGCATGGAAAGATTCTCCCTCAAGCCCTCAGAAGGAGCCAGCTCTGCAGATACCTAGATTTTGGACTTCTAGCCTCCAGAACATTGAGACAATAGATTTCTGTTGTTTAAGCCACCCAGACTGTGGTATTTTGTTAGGGTAGCCCTAGGAAACAAATATGGGAAGAATTATATAGTGAATTCTATACTATGTAAATCCCTGGCTCTGGCCTGTCATAGAGCAAAAGCTTAACAAATGCTTCTAAAATGAACCTATGAGATCACAAAGATAATACCTCACATAGCATCTGACATGTAATAGTTGTTCATTAATACTCATTACTTGAGCACATGGATAGGTAATTTATAAAGCATATATGCCAGAACTTGGCATAAGGGCAGATGTTCAGTAAGTATTTGCTAGTCGGATGGTCATTGGAACTAATATTTACATACAATTTTCTAGAATCCTGACAGAACTCTAAGTGACTGACGTCTGTATAATCCTCATCGAATCCTCATACAATCCTATTACTGCTTTTTAAAAATATATATATATTTTATTGATTTCTTACAGAGAAGAAGAGAGAAGGATAGAGAGTTAGAAACATCGATGAGAGAGAGACATTGATCAGCCGCCTCCTGCACAACCCTCACTGGGAATGTGCCCACAACCAAGGTACATGCCCTTGACTGGAATTGAACCTGGGATCCTTCAGTCCGCAGACCAATGCTCTATCCACTGAGCCAAACTGGCCTCAGCAACTTACTGCTTTTTAAAGATCAGAAAACTGATCAGCAGTGAAATTAAATATCTTTCCTGAATTCACCCAGCTAATGAGAAGTAGACTTCTTTTTTTTTCTCTCTCTAGAACCAGAGTCTCTGCTCTTAACCACTATCTGAAAGAATGTATGTGAAGAGACTAGTGCATAGTAGGTGCTCCATTTCAAATAGTAAATGAGTACCAAGAGGCACAGGGTCCCTCTCTGGTGGCCTTCCAGTAGAGAGGTAGCCCTGCATTATTTCCTTGGCAGACCTTTGGGATTCCCTGATACTGCTCAAGGTCAATATGGTAGCTACCTGGGTCCAGCCAGAATCAGTGGGGCCCTTCCTATGTCAGTCACTGCCCCCATCCACTCCCAGTCCTTCTGGGCTTGGAGGAAGCCAACCTGATGCTAAAGAGGGGAGTAGAGCAGAGAAAATATTGATACCTTGCTCCATCAGAGAGATGGCAGCCCAGTGCCATCTCCTTTCCATAAGTCATCCGGCACCAAGTGCAGAAGACTGACTTGGCGCTTCCCACCACAGGGTCGTGCTGGCTGTTCACAAATTCCCCAGACATTCCTGGCTGAGCCACCTCCCAGCAATGGCAGTGATTTACCATGTTATACGCCAGAGCCTGTACCCTGACTGCTGCTTTTGGCCACAGGTTTAATTACTTAAACAGATTTTCCATTTTATGATTACATCTTCAAGCTGGGCAGAAGAAAGCCTTAGAAGAAAAAAAAATGTTGGAAAGGTGAAATTGAAATATGCAAAGACAAAGTACAGGAAATAAAAATCCTGAGTCTAATGTTCAAGGCCCTTCCAAATTTGCCCCATTTTACCAGCTCCCTCTGTTGTTGCTACCTTCTTCCTCGCCAAATAATACATTTCTGCCTTACTGTAGAACAAAGTAATTCTTTATCATCCTTGCAAGTCTACAATTTTGCTTCTGCTAGCCAGCATGTTTATACTGTAAGCATTCTCTCTCTCTCTCTCTCTCTCTCTCTCTCTCCTCTCCGCCCCCACCTCTTGTCTTGTTATACACCTGGCATTGTGGTAGTGCTGGGATGCATTAACGAATAAAACACATACAAATCCCTGTCCTCATGGAGCTTTCATTCCATGGCAGTAGACTTCCTTACCTCATCCCTTGAAGTAGCTAAAATGCTACTTCTTCTGTCTTCTCTGATTTCCCAGATGAAATTATTTGCTCATAAGACACTTTGTCACTTTGTATTATCTTTACTTACTGTCCTTGAACTTCTCTTTAAACTCCTTGAGTGGAGTTTTGTTCCTATCTTAATGCCTGGCACATAGGTTGTACTTAGAATAAGGGGTGGCAACTCTGCTCCTCTTTCTGGCAAAGAGAATCTCCTTGTGTGTTCTCTCTACTCTGACATCTCCTGGTTAGTTTTGCCATTTATTCATTTGTTCACTCACTTCATTCATTAATTCAGCATATGGTTATTGAGCATCACTATGTATGAGGCCCTCTTCTAGGTGCTGGGGATATGCTGATAATGATAGAAAAGCTCCCTGTTCTATTGTGCTTCGGATGTCTGCTTCTCAGATGGCTGTGGGTGACCATCAGCCTCAGGGCCATGGCAAACCCAACCTGGGTGTGCAGTGATCTGCCCTAAATCTCAGAGCAAGAGGTATCTCTGTTTCCCTGCCTGGCTCAGAGGACACAGCTGGAGAAAATGAATCTCACCAATCTCCCTCTCTAAGCTTGCCACCTCCATGTAAACCGGGGACACCAAAGTCCAAAGCTATTAAACTAATAATGCAAATAATCCATATTTTTCATCTTAAAAGCACTTCTGGAACATCCGATTAATCTTTCTAGTACAGTTGCATGTAGGTAAGTACAAGATTTTGCTTATAGAAGAAGAAACTGGAACACAAGGTGATTAAGCTATTGGCCTGAGGCTATAGAAAAAGCAAGGCTTAGAGCAGGGGTTCAATTCGTCAGTCTTTAGTTATTCCAAACAATTGCAGACTCAGAGGCCCAGGTCCCTTGGGCAGCTGCTGGGGAGTGAAGCCAATTTGCTGTGGCGGGCAGTGCAGGCCAGCGGTGACTCGGAGCTCTGCAGGGGCATAAACCTGGGTTTGGCTCCTGGCCCCAGCACTTACAGTCGAGTGACCTTTGACAAATGGTTCAAGCTCTATGCCCTCTAGTGTTCTCATCTATAAAATGGAGATGATAGCTTTATTGCAGGATCAGAAGGATGAAAATCAATGAGTCTATAGAGCTCAGCACAGTGCAGGATATCTTTACTTAAAGGTATACTGAAGCAGAAGCATCTGAAATGGGCAAGGTGTTGAGAGTTGCTAATCATCATATCCTCATTGTCATCCAACCTCTTTTGGGCACTTGGTATATTCCAGACATAAGGGTTTCTCAGCATAATTTCATTAAATGCTTGGTGTCTTTTTATTACTATCAAGTGGTTGCCACACCTAGATCAGGTCATTTGCCTGATCTCATTCTCCACGAAGAAGTGCCAAGCCCCCATGCTGCATGCCATGAGGGTACACAGTTGCCTTGAATGTGGGTCCTGCCCACTCCCTTTGCAATCAGAGTCACAAATGCCCTGAGTCCACGCCCTTGACTTTACCTGGTGCTTGTTGTTGAAAAGCCTTCATGTCATCTGCAGGGAGAGCTGCAATTAGTCTTGCTATAAATAGCTGACATTCTAGATGTGCCAGGCCCGTAACATGCATTCTTTTGTTTAACCCTCATAGCAATCCTATACAACAAGAACAACTTCCACTCTTCTTTT
Organism: Lasiurus borealis; assembly: GCA_004026805.1. Classification (NCBI taxonomy): domain Eukaryota; kingdom Metazoa; phylum Chordata; class Mammalia; order Chiroptera; family Vespertilionidae; genus Lasiurus; species Lasiurus borealis. The sequence continues at coordinate 594 of PVJN01056489.1, read as the reverse complement.
GTAGATGCGGAAACTGAGGTGCAGAGAGAGAAGTCATTTTTTTGCAAGGTCCCGCAGCCAAGTCCCAGTTGGCCAATTCTGAGTTCGGTGTGGCTGAGAGATTTGTGTCTGAAGAGACAGTAGAGAGAAACAAACTAAAGCCAGATTCATAATCCATTTCCTAGGAACTTGCTTTGCAGTCTTCAGGTTGTTACCAAATTATCTGTGTGATGTCAGTAGATCAAGTATTTCAGGATCTCTGCTATTGGTCCAGACTATGTTAGGCATTGTCAATGTTATAGAGTAGTGGAATATTCTACTTTTTTTTGCATATATTTATTGAGACAGAAGCTTGGAATTGGACATGATGCTTAGAAGGGCTAATAATCATTACTATCATCATCATTGCCATCCAACATCTTTGGGGCACTTGCTAGATTCCAGATATGAAGATGCTGGATATAGACATCCCATTGGATCCTCACAAAATATCTATGAAATACATATTATTTTCCCCATTTAGAGAAAAGAAAACAGAGCATGCTACAATACTCATGGAGATTAAGTAAGTTGCCTAAGGTCACAGAACCAGCAAATAAGGAACCTGGGGTTAAC
>PVJN01056488.1:0-12756 GCA_004026805.1 Lasiurus borealis | reverse complement strand
CCCACCCAAGCCTGCGCCCTCGCCGACGCCCTCGCCGACCACTGCCCAGACCCGTGTCCTGACCACACCGGGCTTCGAGATGGACAAGGTGGGAGGGGCGCCAGCGGGAGGCAGCGGGCAGCGTGCAGGGAGAGGCAGGCCCTGCGGGCATGAGCGCCAGCCCTGCACACACGGGGACCGGCTCTCAGACCCCCGCCCCCGCCCATCCCCCCAATCCGTGGAGACCCCTGAGCTCCACCGTAGACCAGCACCCAGGGGTCAGCACCCCGGGCTGCAGCCCTGACCGTCCCTGCCCAGGGGACACCCCGGGTCCCCAGAGAGGCCACGGCCGGCCAGGGACCCCCGGTTCCCAGCCTCCGTGGTGCAGCCCCGCCTGGGCGCCCGGTCTGTGGGGGTGGGGGGAGGGCTCAGTGGGCTCCCTGCAGTTTCAGGGCGAGTGGTTCGTGCTGGGCCTGGCGGGCAGCACCCACAGCAAGGCGGACAGGCACCTGCTGAGCCCGTTCACGGCCACGTTCGAGCAGAACAAGCGGCAGCAGCTCAAGGTGTCCTACGCCATGATCCGGTGAGTGCGGGCGCCGTGCCGGACGGACGGGCGCCACGGTCCAGGTCCTCCCCTCCCCGAGGGCTCCTGGTGCCGGGACAGCGCCGGCCGCCCTGGGGCAGCGGATGGGGGAGGCGGTGCACGGAGGAGGGAGGGCATCTGCCAGGACAGACTCAGCGGGGCTGAAGGGCTGCAGGCACGGCCGGACCCAGCAGTTGGGCAGTGTGAACGGGCCTGGTCCCGCTCCTCCCCCTGCTCGGACCCGGGTGCGGGCAGCTTCTCCCGCCCAGGACAAGCCGCCGGCGGCCCCAGCCCCACCCTTGGGGTCCCAGTCCCAGGAGAGGGGGCACCCAGACCCCTGAGGCTGTGAGCTCCGCTTGGTCTTTGTTTTTTTTTAAATATATTTTATTGATTTTTCACAGAGAGGAAGGGAAAGGGATGGAGAGTTAGAGACATCGATGAGAGAGAGACATGGATCAGCTGCCTCCTGCACGCCCCCCACTGGAGATGTGCCCGTAAGCAAGGTATATGCCCCGACCAGAATTGAACCTGGGACCCTTCAGTCCGCAGGCCGACGCTCTATCCACTCAGCCACACTGGTTTCGGTTTTTTTTTTTTTTATTTCAAAGAGAAAGGGAGAGAGAGAAAGATCAGTGATGCCCTGGCTGGTGTGGCTCAGTGGAGAGAGCGTCGGCCTGCAGACTGAGTGGTCCTGAGTTCCATCCGGTCAAGGGCATTTGCCAGTTTCAGGATTGAACCCTGGTAGGGGGCATGCAGGAGACGCAGCTGATCCATGATTCTCTCTCCTCATCGATGTCTCTCCCTCTCTTTTCCTCTCTGAAATCAATAAAAATGTATTTTTTTAAAAAAGAAAGAAAGAAAGAAACATCCACGATGAGATAGAACCACTGATGGGCTGCCTCCTGGAGATGGAGCCCGCCACCCGGTCACGTGCCCTTGACCGGACTCAAACCCAGGACCCACCTGGGTCTGCAGGCCGACGCCCTACCCGCTGAGCCCCACCAACCAGCACCGATGGGTCTTCTTGAGTCCCGGGCTTCTCCTGGACCCAGAGGGGGCGGTGGAGCCAGGAGGACAGCTGCACTGGCCTGCCGGGAGAGAGTGCCCGCCCCCGTGGAGGAGAAGGGAGGGGGCCTTGATGGACAGCCCGCTTTGGGGGGCCTGGTGCTGCAGAGGAGGAGAGACTGGGTCCCCCGCACGAGAGGCAGGAAGCTAACGCCAGAGGCAGGGTGTCCTGTGACCGTGTCCCCGAGAGCCCAGAGGGGCTGCCCTCGGCTCCCTGTCCCCTCCACCCGCGAGCTGGCCCCCCATGGCCCCCCACGGCCCCCCAGGACCCCCACAGACTCCCGGCCTCTGACTTGACCAGCTGGGCTCCGGCTGCAGGTGGAGGCACGGGGGCCGGGCACCCAGAGGCTCTTGGGCAGCCGCCTCCTGACCACAGGCCCCCCTCGGCCAAGCAGCTCCCTGCAGACGCCCCGCACTGCGAGCTGTGCACCCCATCCAGCACAGGGCAGCCCCGCGCCCCCCTCTTCTCCCGGGGCCCCGAGGTCTCTTTGGTTGCTGCACACGGGGTTCCAGGCCCACAGGCGGGCTGGGGGCGGGCGGGAACAGGAGGCAGCGCTCAGGTCTGGCCGCTAAGGACGCAGAGGGCCCAGGTCACAGGTGGCCACACCCCCGGGAGGGCAGCCGCGCCCCCGCCTGCGGGCCCTGCTGCCCCCCCCGCCCCCCACCCTCCAGAACCTCCGCCTCCGCCTCCCACAGGGGCGATCGCTGCATCATCTGGTCCTACTGGCTGCTGCCCACGGCCCAGCCCCGCAGGTTCTCCGTGCACAACATCAGGGGTGAGACCAGGCGGGGAAGAGGGCGGAGGGAGGAGGGTGGAGGGAGGAGGGTGCTGGCCCCAGGCCCCCTGACCGGGCGGTGCCCCCCAGAGCTGGGCCCCGACACCGAGGAGATGTGGGTGCACGACACGGACTACAGCACCTTCGCCCTGATGAGCTCCCGCCGGAAGTCCGTGGACCAGAGCATCCTCAGGGTGCACCTGCTGTGTGAGCCCCGCCCCTCCCGTGGGAGCCCCGCCTCCTCCTGTGGAAGCCCCTCCCCTTCCGTGGGAGCTCCTCCCCCTCCGTGGGAGCCCCTCCTGTCCTCTAGCCCCTCAGCGGCGGGTGGGGCTGGTGGAGCAGCGGGGAGGGGAGGGAGGGGAGGGAGGGGGTGGCAGGTGCTGGGCCGGGGGCCACCCCAGCAGAAAGGGGTCCCCCAGGGCTCAGGCCGCGCTGCATCTCTGCGTCTCGGGCTCCAGTTAGGCTGTGGGCGATCCAGACGGAGGTGCTGTCCAAGTTCCTCTGCCTCCTCAAGGCCAAGGGCCTGACCGAGGCCAACATCGTCTTCCCTGACCTCCCAGGTAGCCCCGCCTGCCTCCCGCTGACCCCCTGACCCCCCGTGACCCTAACCCCGCTGACCCCTGCTCCCCCTGACCCTGCTGCGTCCAGCCTCCGGGGTCTGCACTGCGTTGGGTGTAGGGGGGGCAGAGGGGCTTCCTGAAGAACAGCCAGGTGGGGGGCAGTGCCAGGGGCACCCCCTCAGCCTCACCCCCTGCTCGGCCCTCCCCGCCCGCTGCCCTCCCTGCCCCTCCCTGCCTCCGGGTCTGGAGCTGGGTCTCCACAGACTGGAGGCCGTACCGGAGGATCTGCTGAAGGAGGAGGCGCCCACTCCCTCTGCCGGAGACACCGTGAGCCGCCTGGCCGGCCTCGGCCCCGGGCACCTCCTCCGGGGGGGACGCTCTTCCTGGGGGACCTGTCAGAGGTCACCTGGGGTCGCTGCCGCCCCCAAGGGAAGGGAGGTGGTCCTCAGGCGACAGGAGCCCTGGGTGGGGTGGGGGCGGAGCCTGGGGGTGGCCTGTGGGGGTGAGTGTGGGGGTCGCCTTGACTGACAGCCACTCCTGTCCCTTCTCCATGAAGATCCATCCCTTTATTACACCGTTTTCCCCATGTCCGCTGGTGAACTCACTCATTTAACCTTTTTAATCTCTTTCAAATGGAATTCAGAGAGAGGAAGGGGGAGAGGGGAGAGAGAGGGAGACATTACTGCAGAGAGAGAAATCATTGATCGGCCGCCTCCTGCACACCCCCCACTGGGGATGTGCCCGCCACCAAGGTCCATGCCCTTGACCGGAATCGAACCTGGGACCCTTCAGTCCGCAGGCCGACGCTCCATCCACTGAGCCACACCGGTCTCGGCTGGTCTTGTTTTCCTGAGGAAAGCGTGTGTATCCCTCCTGGAATGTGGACTGGGCTGCAGGGAGCCTGGCCGGCGAGGGCAGGACACAGGCACCTGTGCAAACACCCAGCAGCAGGAATCAAATTCCTGTCCCCCCGGGGGGCTTGGCCTGACTGGGGATCACACAGCCCAAGGCCACCGCCCTTTGCTGGGGGGTCAGGACACAGCTGTGCCGGCCCGACCTCCCTCCCAGCGGGCCGGCCTGCTGGGGTGGAGCTGGGGCTGGAAAAGGCGGGCCTGGGTCCAGCGTGGCCCCTGCCTCCTGCCGGCTCCCCTGGCAGAGGGGCCAGGGCGCCTGGTGGGGCCGGGCCAGGTTCCCGGACCCGGGCTGGGCTGAGCCTGGGAAGGGTCCCCCGCTGGGACGCCCACCTCCAGGCCTCCCGGACCGGCGGGAGCGGAGGGAGGGAAGACCTGGATGGTGCCCGGCCCTCCCCACCCCGTGCCTCTGAGCCCCGGCCCAGCATGCCCTGCAGGCCAGGCTGCGCCCGCCCGGTCCCTGGCTGGTCCCACCGCCCACGCCGACGGCGAGAGGGGGAGTGTGTGCAGGGCCCTCCCCAGGCCCGGCCTGCGGCCACCTCCAGGACGGGCACTGGGAGTGGGCGCCAGGAGGGGCTCAGTGAGGGGAGCTGGGCACCTGCAGGACACAGAGGACCGGCCCTTCGGGGCTGATGGGAGACGTGGAACATGGTCTCCACTGTTCGTGCTCGTGGGAGCACACACACGCACACACGAACATGCATACGCACACTCACGCGCACATCCAGACACGTGTGTGTTTGCATGCACACAATATACGCACACACGTGCATGCGCACAGAGATGTATGCATACGCGAGTGCATGTGCATGCAAGAAACACCTGCATGCATGTGCACATCTGTGCGTATGCATGTGTGTACGTGCGCATTTATATATGTGTGTGTGTGTGTGTATCTCTCTCTCTTTTTTTAAAAAAAATATATTTTATTGATTTTCTACAGCAAGGAAAGGGGAGGGATAGAAAGTCAGAAACATCGATGAGAGAGAGACATCGATCAGCCGCCTCCTGCATGCCCCACACTGGGGACGTGCCTGCAAGCAAGGTACATGCCCCCGACCGGAATCGAACTTGGGACCTTTCAGTCTGCAAGCCAATGGTCTATCCATTGAGCCACACTGGTCTTGGCACTTTTTAAAAAATTTTTTACCCATACTTTGCAGTCTCCCCGGGAGGCGTGGGTAAAAAATAAAAAATAAATAAATAAAAGAGACGCACACACATATAAATGGGCACGTACACACGTGCACACGCACAGACGGGCACATCTATGCACCCACTTGCCCACGTGTGCATGCACACACCGCCGTGCACGTGCACACGCATGTGCGTGCAGGCCCGCCCCACCTCCCTGCGGGACGGACACACTGCCTCTTTGTGCGTCTTCGGAGGCTCCCTCGGGCGGAGGAATGCCTGGCTGAGGGAGGCTGTTGTTCTGAGGATTATCTTCCTTCTCCGGTTCCCGGATCAGCGGGAGCCGGGAATTTCCACCTCCTCCTCCTCCGCTAGGACTGAGACCCCGTTCCGGGCGGACCCGGGGGGCTGGCTGAGCTGCCCGCGGCCCCTGGGGCTGGCAGGGGGCTGAGTTCCCCTAAAGGCAGACCCCACTCCGAGGCACAGCCGGCCTTGCCTCTGGTCCCCTCACACCTCCACCTCCCCCTACATCTCAGGGGCTCAGCCCTCACCTCCCAGACCTGGGGTTCCGGGGTGCTGCCCAGGGGGTCTCCAGGCCCCCACAGCTCCCTGCGCCCCTCACCGGCCTGGCCCTTCCCCGGGGCCGAGGGGCAGGTGGTCCCGGTGCCCAGGAGGCCCCTCCCAGTGCCATCCGGGGAGGCCCAGGTCTGTGCACCCCTCAGGGCAGCAGCTGAGCCTGCTGGGGTCCAGCACAGAGTGGGGGCAGCCTCGGGGTGACCTGGCATGACCTGGGCGTGGGCTGGGCTGGCCGTGGGTGCGGCGAGCTCCCCACTCCACCCTCCAGGCACGGTTGTGCAGATAAAGATGCTCAGAGCCCTGACCCCTGGTCGACCTGCTTATTTCTGGGGAGAGGGAGGGAGAGGGGGCATGTGACGCAGGGATCCCCCCCAACGCTCCCCCATCTGGTGGTGGAGGAGGCACTGCACCCCCGCCTGCCACCCAGCCCCCGGCAACGCTCCTCTGAGTCCAGCCAGGCCCTCGGCTCCTTGCCTGGCACCCCCTCCCTCCAGCCAGGACCGCACCCAGATGGCAGCCCCAGCCCTGCCTGAGGCCCGGGCTCCGGGGGCAGAGGGGGCAGCTGGGGGCAGCTGGATGGAGCCCGGCTGGGGAGCCAGGCCTCAGGGCGGGGGGCGGCCCAGCCTGGGCAGTGAGCGCCTGCTGCTGACCCCCCGCCTCCCCTCCACTGTCCTCACTCCTCTTCTCGCCCAGCCTCACACCGTCCCCCCGTACCCCCCTCGGGGGGCCAGGCCACGTCCAGGCACAGCTGTCCCCGTGGCCTGGCCCTGGCTGGCCGTCCCGGTCGCCTGTCTTGGCCTTGCTCAGGCCCCATCTGTGCCCACGCCCCTCCCCCAGCAGACACACACACACTGGGCGCCCAGAGGAGCCGGCACCAGCACCCGGCCATCGCAGGGTGGATGGTGGCTTCCAGGGTGCCCGGGGGCAGGTCCAGGCGATGTCCGTCCTCAGGGACCCTCAGAACCACAGAGTTGGACCTGTCCTGGGGTTATGGAGCCCAGGGCTGGCTCCCTGCCACCTCGAACGCCAGTGCATGCAGGGAGAGGCCTGTGCTGGTGTGAGGAGAGACGGTTTATTCAAGAGCCGGCAGCCAAGAACCATCTTCACCTCCACCATGGGCATGGGGTTTTGCTTAGTTTAATGAATTTTTTAATTGATTTTTGGAGAGAGGAGGAGAAGGAGATCGAGAAATGTGGAAGTGCCGAAACCGGTGTGGCTCAGTGGATGCAGACTGAAAGGTCCCAGGTTCGATCCCGGTCAAGGGCATGTACCTTGCTTGCGGGCACGTCCACAGTGGGGGGCGTGCAGGAGGCGGCTGGTCCATGCCTCTCTTTCATCGATGTTTCTAACTCTCTCTCCCTCTCCCTTCCTCTCTGTAAAAAATCAATAAAATATATATTTTTTAAAAAGAAATGTGGAAGTGAGAGCAGATCATCGGTGGGCTGCCTCCTGCGTGCTCCGACAGCGAATCGAACCCGCAACCTTAGGCCAACACCCCACCAGCTGCCGGCACCGGGCCGGGCACGGGTGTTCAGGTGGAGGGAGAGGGAGAGCAGAGGAGAGAAGGGCAGGGGGGTGGAAAGGTGTCTGTACGCCGACCCGCACAGCCCATTCCGACCAGGACCTCAAACTGGTCCAAACTGGTGTGTGCCGGCCTGCCTCTGTCCATCTGGCTTTACGGTGGGAGGTCAGCCAGTCTCTGGAGCTGCTGTGCCCGTGTCTTTTGAGGTCAGTCCCCAGGATTCTTATGTGAAGATGCCGCGTGTCCACCCCGCCCCCTAAGGCTGGCAGACCCTCTGCAGCGGGCAAGAGCCGCCGGGGACAGAGCCAGCGGGCCCCAGCGGGCAGCCAGCGGAGGGGCTGAGGGACGCTGCACTGGCCTGGGTCCTGCCCGCCCCCAGCCTGGCTGCTCTCCAGCCTCTGGAAGGGGCGGGGGTTGGCCTGGGGGTTGTTCGAGGACGAGGCCAGCTCCTTGCCTTCCCCCCGGCCTCCCGGGCACAGCCGCTCGGGGAAATGGCCGCTTCATCTCTGCCCGGCTGCTGAGTGCCGCTCACAGGCCTCCGAGGCTGCCCTTGGGGTGCTCCCAGGCCCGCCTCTTGGGGTCCCCCCTGCCCCGGACCACACTTGGGGCTCCTCCGAGGCCAACATCTGGCCCTCAGGTCCCCCTCCTTGTCCCTGTGAGGCCGGAGGCACCTCTGCTTCCAGGGGGGACCCTCCCACCCCCATGTCCAGCACACCCCACTCCCGGGTGGGCTGTAGCCAGAAGCCCGGGGGCAGGGCACCGCCGAGGCCGCGTCCCCTGACCCCACGGGTGCCGGCTGTGGAAAGGCACTGGCGTTGAGGGGCCTCTGCCTGCCCCCCATTCCCTACCCCCCACCCCTTCCAGGGCAGGGCTGGCCGGCCGTGGGGGTCAGAGCCTCTTACATAAGCAGCCGGCCGGCGGGGGGCGAGCGCAGCTGGGCTGGTCACCGAATCCTCCTCGCCCCACATCACGCGCCTCGGGGGCCGGCCCTGGCCCTGGGCGGCCGCCAAGCCGGGCGCATAAATAGGGGTCCCCCTCGGCTCCTGCCCGTCCCTCCCGCCGGCTCCCCCGCGCGGCCCACGCTGCTCCAGGCTCCAGGCTCCGGACACCCGCTCGGCCCCGGGACAATGGCAGCTCCGCGGTCCCTGCGGATGGCGTTGCTCCTGCTGGGGGCCCTGGGGGTCCTGCAGGCCCCGGCCCAGGCCCAGGCCCAGGGCTCCGTGCAGCCCAACTTCCAACCGGACCAGGTGAGGCGCCCCTGCCCGGTCCCCACGGCGACGGACGGGCTCTGCGGAGGGAGGGAGCTTATGTAAGAGGCTCTGACCCCCACGGCCAGCCCTGCCCTGGGTGGGTGGGGGGTGGGGGGATTGGGGGGCAGGCAGAAGCCCCTCAGCACCCGTGCCTTTCCACAGCCGGCACCCGAGGGGGCAGGGGACTCGGCCTCGGAGGTGCCTTGCCCCCAGGGTTCTGTCCACAGCCCACCCGGGAGTGGGGATGTGCTGGACATGAGGGTGGAGGGTCCCCCTGGAAGCAGAGGTGCCTCCGGCCTCCCAGGGACAAGGAGGGGGACCTGAGGCGCCAGATGTTGGCCTTTGAGGAGCCCCGTGTGTGGCCCGGGGCAGGGGGACCCCAAGAGGGCTCTCTCCCTGGGCTGCCCCTCCTCCTGGGAAGGAGATGGGTGCCCACCCACCCCGCAGGGTAGCCCGTGCCCATCAGCGTCACACGCAGACACGCCAGCCGCCCGCCTGCCCGCCTGCCTGCCTGCACCCTCCGAATTGTCACCCCTCGGAGCTCAGGACGCGTGGGGGAGCAGGCACCGGCCCCGCCTGGGGCTCAGGATGGAGCCGGAGCACATCCCTGGGCGGGAGACACAGACAGGGAGGGGATGGCGCTTAGGGGTGGCGGACGGGGTGCTGCTGGTCTTCCCGCCCGCCCTGCCCTGCGCCCCTTCCCCGGAGCGCCCAGTGCCGCAGACACCCCCAGCCCGTCCACCTCCAGCCTGCGTCCCCCCTTCCCCCTGGCCCAGAAACTGCCCAGTGCCCTCCGCTGCCCGCTCCGGCAAGGAGCAGGGCGGGGCAGAGCAGGCTGGGCCAGACCTGCCCTGGGCGCAAGGCAGGCTGGACACGGGGCATGGAGGGCAGGGTGCCTCCCCCGCCCCCCGCACAGCGGGCCCCAGCGGGTCCTGGCTGACGGGCAGGGCCGTGCCCGCAGTTCCTCGGGCGCTGGTTCACCGCGGGCCTCGCCTCCAACGCCAGCTGGTTCCGGGAGAAGAAGGCCGCCCTGTCCATGTGCTCGGCCGTGGTGGCCCCCGCTGCCCCCGGGGAGGGGGACGGCGCCCTCAACCTCACCACCACCTTCCTCAGGTGGGACCGGGGTGGCAGGGAGGAGGAGTGGGGGGGGGGCGTGTGGGGACTGGGAGCTCCCACAGGGCCCAGCCTGCCCCCCTCCCCCCCGCGGAGGCTGGCTGCCGCCCAGGGACCCCCCACACGTGCGTGACCCTGCCCGGCGGTGCCCTGCCCGCAGGAGAGACCAGTGTGAGACCCGGAGCCTGCTGCTGCGGCCGGCGGGACCCCCGGGCTCCTATAGCTACACCAGTCTCCGTGAGTGGGGGCCCTGGGCCTGCGGACGCTCTGGGAAGGGGGGACGGGGGGGACCCCAGCTGAGCAGGCTGCGGGCCTGCTCTCCACCCTGGTTAGCCAGCCCAGCGTCTGGCCTGGACTGCCACCCCCCACTAGGGAGGGGTGTCAGGGAGGGACTTGGGACCCACCCTGGAGCGTCCTGCCAGGACCCCTGCCTCCCTGGCCCTGGTGAGATCTCCCCAGACCCTGTCTGTCACCCTCTCATCCCTGCAGCACAGGCAGGCACACAGCACCCCTATCTGGGGGCCTCCTCCCTCCCCCCCAGGCAGATGGCTCCCCCACTGGGTCTCCTTCCTCCCCCCAACCCGCAGAGAGGGCTGGCGGCGGCCCCCTGACCCCCTGGTTTTCTGAGTCTGTGTGTGGGAACACAGGGGGGTTGGGGGTTCGAGGGGGAGCCTCCCCCGGCCCTGGCAGAGTTCCCAGGCTGGGCAGGCGGGAGGCAGGGGGAGGGCGAGGGCGGGGCGGGCGGGCAGCCAGGCAGCCGGGAGCCTCCCGCCCGCTCCCAAGGCCGCGGAGCTGGGTCAGGGTCGCCCACTGCGTCCTCCTGCGGCCCCCAGACTGGGGCAGCGGGCAGCACGTGTGGGTGGAGGAGACCGACTACGGCGAGTACGCGCTGCTCTACACCGTGGGCGCCGGTGACCGCGGCTTCCACATGGCCACTCTCTACAGTGCGTGCCCCCTGACCCCTACCCCCTGACCCCGCCCCGCCCTCCCCCCCCCCGCCTGTGAGCGGGCAGCGCTGAGACCTCAGCTCGCCCCCCGCCCTGCCCAGGCCGCACCCAGACCCCGCGGGCCGCCCTGAGGGAGAAGTTCACCACCTTCGCCGCCGCCAAGGGCTTCGCCGAGGAGGACGTGGTCTTCCCGCCGAGGACGGGTGAGGGCGAGTCCCCCAAATCCCCCCGCCGGAGGGGCTGCGGTCAGAGGAGGAGGAGGCCCGGGGTCGGAGGTCATGTGGCCAGACTGCCCGCTGAGGGGCGGCGTGGCCTGCAGCGTGGGGGCCGCTGTCCTCCCCCATTCAGCCCCCGGGTTTCCCAAGCACCAGGGGGAGGGCCGGTCCCGGTCGGCCCCCAGGATTCAGGGGTGTCCAGCCCCGTGGGGGGCAGGTGCCGTGGGTACCGGGGGCAGCAGCATCTTGGGGCTCGGATGTGGGCTCCCCGAGGCTCAGTGCCCTTGGCCTGGGAGGTGTGTGTGTGTGTGGGGGGGTCAGGCGGCCTGTCTGCAGCCCAGGCTGGGGGCTGGGTGGGGGTGATGGAGTCACGGTTTAGGGGGTCAGCCAACTCCCCAGGGCTGCGGGTCGGGGCGCTGACCACCCGCCTTCCCTCGCTTCTTTCTTGGCAGATAAGTGCCTAGAGGAGCACCAGTAGGTGAGTGGGCTACGGGCTGGCCTCACCCACCACCCTCACCCCCACCCCGCCATGCAAGGAAGGGGGGGTCCCTGGCCTGCAGGGGCCAGTCTAAGGGGGTAGGGGTTCCCCTGGGGTTCAGCGAGGCAGGAGGAGCTGGGGCTGGGGCGGGACTTACAGGGGGGAGGTCGCAGGAGACCTTGGGGGGCTCCCCCTCCCCTGGTGCCTGGATGTTGAGCCAGCTGCAGACCCCAAGGCTGCCTGCTCCAGCTTCCGTCCTGCTCTCAGGCAGGTGACCCAGCCCGCAGGACCTGGCCACAGCCCGCCCTGCTCCATCCTCTCTGTGACCCCAAGACCCCTGGCCTGGCTCCCCGACCACCACTCACCCCCATCCCCCGGCTTTATCCTCCTCTGAGAATAAAACCTAGAAGCAGCTCGGCAGCCTGGCTCCTGTCTGTCTGTCTGTCTGTCTGTCCTGGAGTCGGTCCTCTGTCGCCGCCGCCTGGGCCCGCTCTGGCCGCTCCCTGGGATGCTGACTCCCCACTGGCTCTGCTCGGCCGGGTGTGCTGGGGGGCGGGGGGCGGGGGGCCGGTCAGAGGTCAGCACAGCCCCAGGGAAGTGCCCCGGGCCAGGGCAGCCGGCCGGGCAGTGGAAGGTGCAGGATGAGGCTGGGGGTGGGCAGAGAGGAGATCTCCGGGGTCAGGTGGACAGAGGTTGGAGTGTCCATCTCCTCCTTCGACGGGCAGATGGCGGAGCCCGTGGCCTTCACATCCCTCTGGCTGCCTGACCCCCCTGACCCCCCACGGTGGACACAGCCCTGCCTGTCACTGGGGCCCAGGCCCCCCAGGGGTGTGGTCCCCCCCCCCCCCAGCCAGATCCAAGGCTGCAGCAGGCTCAGGCCCCGTCCTGGGCCCAGGGCTGTGAGGCTTAGAGGAGAGGCTTCTTGGAAGAGGGGAGCTGGGGGCTGGGCCTGAGCCGAAGGCGGGGCCACCCCCCAGAAGGCCTGCCCCTGCCACAGGGCGTCGGCCACCCCCAGGAGGACGTGGGCCCGGCCCTCACTGCCCAAACCCGACCTCGCCGCTCGCAGTGGGTCTGCCAGGGGCCAGCCAGTGCCCTCTCCCTGCTCCCTGCTCGCCCAGGCCACCCAGGTTCCCGTCCAGGCCGGCTGGGGTGCCAGCCAGGGGGGTCCCCTCCCCAGGACGCCCTCTCCCCACGCCCCGTGGGATGGGCTCTCTCCTGTCCCCATAGGAGCAGAGACGGGGTGCTCAGGTGAGGCTGACCCAGCCCCCAGCCGTTTGTTTGGGGCCTGAGGCAGCAGGCCCCTCCATTCCTCAGGCCCTGGAGCTGGGACAGGTGGGGGCTGCCCCCACGTAGGTCAGGGGGCACTAGGTCAGGGGGCACCAGGACAGGGTGCACTTGGGCAGGGGGCTGCCTGTGTCTCTCCGGGGACCCTCCCTGCACTCCCGGGGCTTCTGGTCCATGACTGGGGTGCTGTCCAGTGACGGGGGCTCCCTGGACGCCAGGGGCAGCATGAGGATGCCCGTGTCTCCGTGTCCTCCAGGCCACTTGGCCCTCAAATGCGGGTCCTCCACGTGAGAGACCCCCTGAAGCCCCCCCCTGGGCCGGCCCTTTGACCTGGGCACCGGGAGGCCAGCGGTGAGCCGGCAG
>PVJN01056487.1:0-12753 GCA_004026805.1 Lasiurus borealis | reverse complement strand
CACCGCTTTCTTCCTCTCTCCTCCATTTCCCATCAATTTCTCCTTCCCACCGTGCTTCCCCTCCTCCTCTCTCCTTCTCTCCCCCCTCCCTTTTCCTGTCTTCTGTCCTTCTCTTCTCCTTCCCTCTCACTCATTCCCTTTCTTTTCTCCCTCCCACTCTCCTGTGCCCTCTTCCCACTCCATTTATCCCTGCTCTTCTCCCAGTCTGGAAAGCGGCTCCTTTCCTGGTCCCAAGCCCCACACTCCCCGTTCTGGATCAGATGGGAGGGCCAGGGTGGCAGTCCAGACCTTCTCCTCCTGCGCAGTGGGGGTGGGGCTGGGGCTGCACAGGAGGGCTGCTCTGAATGACAAGCGGAGATATTGATCGCATTCTGAACTCAGCCCAGCCGATAGAAGGTAATTAATGACTCCATTTGCCTCAGTACTGAGGAGAACAATTGAGTTTGAAACTGCAACAACTGGCAGCTGGGGAAACTGGGGAAGCCTGGGGGTGAACCCCTCAGAGGGGGAAGGGGTGTTGGAGAAGCTAGGTGCAGAGAGAGGGGGCAGAGGCCATAGATCAGAATGGTATGGAGCAAAGGTCTGTTCAGAGCCCCACCCCCAACCACAGCTAGCCTTGACCACTTCTGCTCCCCCCAAACCCCTGAGGCCTGAAGCTCATCACCCATGTTCTCACTTCCTCCACATTTCCCCCTTTTCTTCCTGTATCACTTTTTCAGGTCATTTTCTGTCTGCAGATAAAGTAAGACTTGCTTTCCCCAAGATTGCTTCCTGTTAGCAGTGTGGTTTTGTGCGTGCTTTAAACTCTCTCTGAGCTTGTTTTCTTTTCTGTAAAATTGAACTAATAATATCTCTTTTGCAAGTGATCTGTGAGGATTAGAGAACATGTGTGTAAAGCACCTCGACTGCCTGGTACATAGTTAGTGCTCACTAAATGATGATAATGACAATCTTGACAAAGAAGGCAAATCTGACAGTGTCAAACAAATAATTTTGCTTCTCATCTGAAAATGAGAATAATAATAATTACCTTGTAAAGTTAAATGGATTACATGAGCATATGTGAAAGCCCCAATATTGTCAATTTCCCCATCGACAGGTAGATATTTGTATTGGGTCTTAGAAAATTGAACTTAGTATAGTTCTTTACTATATTTAAAAACAGTCCCTTTGAATGATTCATTTTTACTTGCTGGGATTTGATGGGAAACCCCTGTTCATACCATCTTAATTTTGTAGACTTTGATAGCCTTGGCACTTTGTGACCAAGGAAATGACATCATCTATTCTATTAACATCACCCCACCTACCTTTTGGTCAGAGCATGACAATTTCTCTTGTACCCTGCAGTGACCACTACTTTGGGAATTTGGGTGGAATGTCCACACATGAGGAAGACAGAGCACTTCTGTTTTATCCCTTGTCCCTAGCCTTCATTCCTGAGACATGACCTTTGGGGACTGCCCCCTTCAAGCTGCTGAGACCTCACTGGACAACCTTATTTATTTTTAGCCAGAGAAAGGGTTCTTGTCTGGGGTCAGAGAGGTGGGCAGTAGAGAGCTCTGCTCCACGAAGCCCAGGTGTGGATGGGGAGTGACAAGGCTAAGTGAACGAGAAAATCGGATCTTACTGAGGAGTAAAATATTATTATTAGTGATTCTGGAAGTGGCATGTGCTTGTTGTACAAAGCTGGGATGATATAGAAGAACTTAAATGAGAAGAGTGTGGTAGGTGGCTCTCCTTTCAGTCAAGATGATCTTTCGGTTTTGCTGTCCACTTGTTTGCGTGGAGATGGGGAGCTGATGATGCTCACTGGTTCAGTCCACAAGTGATTACAGAGCACGTCCCTGTGTCAGGCTCCCCGGCAGATATGCCGTTGAGCTAGCCCCTCGCTCTCATTTAATCTGCAGCCCCTGTACTCTGAACCTCAGCTTCCTACCCAGTAAAACAGGGGTTATAATCCTCACCACTTCGGAGAGTGGTCAGGGAACCCCAAATAACCTAAGGTCTTTGAAAACTTTTTGTTAACTGCTAAGCAAATATGAAGTGATTAGAGGAGAGGACAATATGAGCCTTTGTTCTCCTTGAAAGAATAATATACGTCAAAGTTTTAACTCAGCAGTTTGTTTAATTAATTTATTTATACCTGCCTTGTTCCAAAAAGGATTCGTGGTGGCTCACTATCCTTGGAAGTGCTCACAGTGTAGTGGATCAAGGTCCTGGAATGGGCTCTGGTCCTACAAGTCTACTTCCTGGTTGCATGACCTTGGACTTGTCACCTTCCCTCCCTCACCTCCCCTCCCATCCCATTAGCTTTCATTACTGTAAAATGAGGACTTTGGACCAGGTGTCCCCTAATCACTCTGGGCACAGTCTGTGCTCAGGCTACAGGCTGCAGCCTCAGTGTAGAGAGGATGAAAGACAGAGAAGTGAGGAATGCTGGGAGGGAAATCCTGTCCCGGATGGGGCCAAGTGGCCCTCAGCTGGGCTCTTGGGTTTGGCACTCAAGCAGCAGAGTGAAATGATGGAGAGGGCAGGCTCTGGAATCAGACAGACCTGAATTCAAATCCTGACCATCATTTACCAGCTGCATGGCTGGTACTTAAAGAAGAAGCTACTTAAACTCTCATTGTCTCAGTTTCCTTACCTTTAAAAGAGGTGTCACAGTATTTACCTCCCAGGGTCGTTAGGGGGGTGGTAGATTAAATGAGCTGTGTAGAGTCCAGCAATGGCATGTAATAAGCTCTCGGTATTGTGAACTGCTAATGGATGGTGGCTGGGCAGGGGACAGCAGGACAACATATGGAGGCCAACTAAGACACGGCTCCTCCCTTGGTCTACGGGGTCTTAAACCTACAGCAACCATATTTTCCAACCTCAGTCTAAAAACATGGCCTGAGAGCAGGAAAGGATATTAGAAATCAGAACTGTTCCAGAACGCTCAGGCCGTATGGCCACCATACTCCAGCCCTCTTCTTGGAGTCCTGACAAGGGCTGGTCTTCTTATCCCCTCAAGGTGAAGGCTGAGGGCCTCCTCCCATCGTTTAGAAAGCCTTTCCCTGGAACCAGCTCCCACCACGGGCAGACAGACCCATGTTGTGCTGACCCTGCTCTCTGAGACCAGAGCTGTGGTGTGGGGAGTCCAATACAGAGGCCCTCTGGGCCCTATTCTCAAGGAACCTCTCTGACCCGCTTTGGATGACAATTCTGTGGGTCCAGGGTAGGTTCTGTTTTTAATTGGGAATGCAGTGCTGTTCCCTGTCCTTTGGGAAGAGGGACTGTAGGGGGCAGGATGGTGTTGGTGAGAGCAGGAAGGGCCTCCTGTGGACCAGAGTCGCTGCTGCCAGAAGCTAACAAGCAGCGGGGGTGAGTGAAGAGGGGCATAGGTCTACCCAGGGGCCGCAGAGAGCTGGGGATGCCAGGGGCTTGCCTTGCAAGGTTGCCAAGCCAGTCAGGTTGCCAGTCCAGAGACCTTCTGCCAGGGGTCTGGCCTGAATGCTCCCAGGAGAGCCTTATTCATTTATTCAGTCACTCATTGAGTACCAACTGTATGCCCAGCTCCATGCCTGGCACTGGAGCTCCAGAGATGCATCGGTCATGGTCCCTGCCCACAGGTGCTCACAAGGGGAAGGATGCTATCTCATTACTCACACCCTCTCCTCTCCTGCTCCCTCTGAGGCCGCCTCCTCTCTTTAGCCCAGCTCTGCCGAAAGGTGCTTCAGTGCTTGAATCCGCTGCAGCAGCGTCATAGCCCAGTTCCACTCTCTCTGCTGTCATCTCTGAGACAGCCCGTGGGCAATCCCACTCTGAGCCCTCTCCCTCCGTTCTCCTGACCAGGTCCCTTCAAGTGGTGGGCACAGACCACCGCTTCTTTGGCTCTTCCTTTCCTAGTCTTCTCTTCTGTGTCCTCTTGTCCTTTCTGCCCCTTCTCTACTCTCTTCTCCTTTTCTTCCTCCACCCCTACTCTCTTCTAGGCCCTGGGCTGCCCTCCTCAGGAAACCCAGGCTGAAGGGGAGACAGAGCCAGCAGGTTTATTCCGATGGCAAATGCCCTCCTCCCAGCCAGCGCCGCCCTGGGCTCCCTTTCTCCTCTCTTTGTGCCCTTTCTCAGACGTCTCCCAACCTCCTATCCTAATTCCCTTCCCACCCTCTCTGCTTACCTTCCTCCCTCCCCTCCTTCCCTAGCTGAAGCAAGGGAGCCACGCCATTCTCTGGAGAGAGCCGGGGAGAGCCTATGGGCCCTTTGGATGATTTGGGAGGGCTGCCCCCTGTCCCCCAACAGTCATGCTGCTGCCCTCGCCCTGCTCCTGTGGCTCTTCTCCCTTGCCACCCAGAACTTTCCATGTGCTCCTTCATGATTCGCCTTTACTGCTGCCTTTCCTCCTTTCCTCACCTTCCTTCTGTCTTTGGGGAGTTTCCTCGAGCCTCCAGCGGCCTCTCAGTGTAGATGCATTCGGGGGTCTCCGAATGCTTTCCTCACACCAGCTTGCTGTGCTGCACCTCTAGCACCTCCTTTTCCTTTCCTCCCCCACGCTCCTTCCTTCTCCTTCCCCCTCCCCGCCTCCCACTGCCACCTCTGCCTGGAACAGGCTTCCTTTCGCCTTCCTTTTCCCTCCCCATCTCCCTCCGCTGCCGCCTCTGTAACCTGTCTTATCGCCAGGGCCCGAGTGTACAAAAAAATAAATAAATAAAAAGGTCAGTGAGTGGAGGGAGCAGCAATAACCCCTAAAACAGTACTATCAGTGGAACATGATTGATCAATTGAATTCCATAGCGGCTGAAAAATGTGGGATTAAGTAGTGTATTATACGCACAATGAGTTGAGGCATGATGTTCATTTCAAGTTCATTTCGCCGGCCTCTGCCACCAGATCAGGCAATCAATAGGGGCAGCAGATATCATATATCACCTCTCTGCGGGCTGGGGAGAGAGCACCATAATCTCTCGCAAATTTAGAGTGACAGATTTGTCAAGATCTGAAGGGCCCTGAATAAATGAAGGAAAAGAGACTCCTCCAGCCAGTGACCTGAGGACAAAGCTTCAGTTCAGCCCCTACACACACACACACACACACACACGCACGCACGCGCACGCACGCGCACACACACACGGGCTTGGTCAAGCCACACACAGGCATATTCACAAATCTGCACGGAGGCATGGTCTGAGTCTTGCCACACACATGCACACAGCCATGCACATGATGTGTGAGCAGCCTCTCGCAGACAAATGCACACTCTAGCACCCAGGCCCACCGGTGACATGGCAACACAAAGACACTCTTACTGCCTCCCTCAGCCCGACAGCCAGGCTTCCCACAAAGATAGGAGGGTCTGGCAAGGAAGAACAGACCCAACGAAACATGCAAATAGCTACAAGGGGTGGGAGTAGGATGATGGCACAGGGACAGGAGATCATGGGGGACATGGGCTCTCACTCCCCATGCAACCATACATGCACACACACACCTTTTCAGAAAAGTTCTCACTGTCACTTCCACATACCCAGACACCTATTTATGTGGGTGTTTATATGTGTAGGGATGCATCTACACAGAGAATACTCACACAAAAGGGAAAAATAAATATGCCACACCCTAACAGAACATCATTGTGGAGGCTTCTACAGGAAAAACACAACCACCAAGTTTTGTATCCATAGCAACAGGGCACATAGAAATACCACTGAGGCTGTTTCTGTGTCTGTTTGTCCTCCACTGACTTGATCCTGCTTTTCCTCTCTCCCTCTCTCACTCCCTCTCCTTTACCCTTTCTCTCTCTTCCTTTGCCCCTTAACACACCCACTTTCTTTGCTTGCCCACCCCCCAGAATAAAATGGAGGGATGCAGGAGGTTGCATTAAGAAAACAGACCCCCATGCTCCGTCTGAGAGGCCAGCAAGAAAGGGTAGGATGGCTGCAGGTTGAGGTTAATCAATATGTAATATTTTCTATGTTCTCCCGAATGATACTGTACGGTGTTACTGTATATAATGCAATATTGATTATATCATATCATATAATCACCTATAAACTGATATATATAACAGTCCCAGAGGATCACCCTGGAGCCTACAATATGGGCTGGCCCCAGGCCCAAGGCTCGCCAGCTGTTTCTGGCCAAGCTATGGCTAGGGAGAACCCAGCTCTGGTCCAGGGGAGTTACAGGGTGGGGGTTCAGGGAGAGGTGCCAGAGTAGGCACTGGGCACACTGTATACGCTGACAACTCTGTGGACCTGATATGGGAGGGCCGGTCTGGGCAGCAGGGGAGCAGAAAGGAGAGGAAGTTTAGGTAGGTAAGGAGGTGGACAGAATTACCCAGCAGCCCCAGAGAGCAGGCACTAATGTGGCACCACTGAGACCCGCAGCAGGAACCAGGCGGCCAAGGAACTGGCCTCTGATAGAGGCCTCGCCAGAGTCCAGGTCAGGGACAGAGGCTGAGGAGGGTGCCTGGGCACAGCAGCATCCACACAGACTCTGTCTTCAGTGTCTGTCCAAGTTAGCATTTTACTGCCCCCCTGCCCCCTGCGGTCCTCCTGCTCCGGTCTCAGTCCTGGCCCAGCGCAAGCAGAGTGCCTCAGCTTGGCTTCCAGTCCCTCCTCCCTCTGTGGGGAAGTTAATTACTTCACCCAGTCTCCGTGTTACACTCAGCCTCGGAGATTTGATGATTTTCCACCCTGGAGTCAGTGGAACTGAAATTCATCTCAGAGCCAAGTTCAATTCTCCACAGGCTGGGTAATGCCGGTCCCAGACACCCAGCTCCTCCCCAGGTTGACCCAGACCAGGGCCTAGGAGTTCAGGGTCCACCTCTGGCTCCACC
Source organism: Lasiurus borealis (assembly GCA_004026805.1). NCBI lineage: Eukaryota > Metazoa > Chordata > Mammalia > Chiroptera > Vespertilionidae > Lasiurus > Lasiurus borealis. Next base: position 5,936 of record PVJN01056487.1, on the reverse strand, counting down.
TCCATCTAGTCCTCTGGCACTCTATCCTGGGGCAACTTTCCTGTCTCTCCCCAGCTCCTTCAGAGGCCCTGGCTTTCTGAGCCAGGTCTCTGAGGCATAGCCAGCCTGGGGTCAGCGCCTCCAGCTGGGAGTAAGGGGTTCCAGCACGAGTGCCAAGCCCTAGGGACCAAGCCAGGGCCCCTGCTTTACCCATTGCACTACTCTGTGCCTCCGCTGGCCTGCACTGATGCTTCGAGTGTCCATGTGTCCCCCAGATGTGTCCGAGGGCTCAGTCCCCAATGGAGACTCCCAGAGTGGCGTGGACAGTTTGCGGAAGCACTTGCGAGCTGACACCTTCACCCAGCAGCAGCTGGAAGCTCTGGATCGGGTCTTTGAGCGGCCTTCCTACCCTGACGTCTTCCAGGCATCAGAGCACATCAAATCAGAACAGGTGAGGAAGGCGCTTCCTGGGTGCAGAAGTGGAAAGGACCTGCGCAGGACAGGCCTCTGGAGAACATGCACAGGGATCAGCCGTGTGCACGCCAGCATCGCATGTGCTGCTTCTGGATGCACCGTGTGTGGGCCGTGTGAGCAGGCTCACACAGCATATTATAGTAGAGTTGGGGTACATCATTATGGCATATGGCTGATATGGCAGTGAGAAATGGTGATTTCTGGTGCGAGTGTGGCCTTGGTCAGTCTTACTCCTTTCAGAGACTCGGTTTCCCCATCTATAGAAGGAAGGGCTTGGAAGTGTGATCTGCCAGATTCCTTCTGGTCTTGCCATTACCTGCTTCTGTGTCGGGTACTGAGGAACTTCCTTTTGCCACGTCCCTTGCCTAAATCCTCCCCTCCCCCACCTTCCCGCTCCTACAGAAAGTCTATGCAAGCCCAAGGCACTCTTCTTGCCTGGCTGTCCCTGCCTCCTGCTCCCCAACCCAGCGGTCCAGTGTGACCCCAGGCAGGCTGACAGCCTACCTCTCAGACCCAACACTTCCTGCAGATGCAGAACAGCCCAGAACACACAGATAGGACGCAGCCCACAGCACACCCTCATAATATACAATGTGCAAACACATCCGCTAACTTCTCACATTTACCCTGTGCACATGTTTACCCACCACCACACCCACTGGCTCCCTCTCCCCCACAGCCCACAGGGCTCCCAGTATTCCCCCCACCAGCTCAGTACCCGCAGCCCCCTTCCACCCACTCCTCAGTGTAGCCCACAGTGCACACGCTCAAACACAGGAACACACACCCCCATTCCTCCCACACCTCCAGCCCAGCCCAGGCCCATATCTATAACATCACACTCTCAGCTGCGCTTGCACACACACATGGTGCATGCACACACGCAGAGCTCACACACACACACACACACACACACACACACACACACAGCACAGGCGCATGCACACCAGCACATAAGCACACGTGTACCAGCGCAGCCCCACGGGCTCCGCACAGCACAGTTCCGCTCTAGGACTCCAACAGCTCGCAGCCACTCGCCTCTCTCCCCGCCCGTCCTTTTATCCTATAAGCTGTTTGTCTTCATAAAACAAAAATCAAAAGTCTTTTTAAGGTGCCCTGAGCCATAAACCAACAAAGGAGGAGCCGGCCCGGGCAGGAGGCTCGGTGCACCCTCCCCGAGTCCCCGGCTGTATTACAATGAATAACCTTTATTTACTTTCATTAGACTATTAAACACCAGCACAGTCATTTTTCCCCCTGAAACTCGGAGCAGGGCCCATAAAGCAAATCCGAAGCCTAATTGAGTTCATTTTAATTTCTCTCCGATCACAGCGAATTACTCTGGTGATAAATCAGGGGGCAGCTTCACCCCCAGTAGAAGGCCTAATTTGCAGCTAATTACAAAACTGATTTCTACAGGAAGATCAATACGAGAAGGAATTGGAAATGACGAGGCAATCCCGTCCAGCCAGGGAGGGGAGGGGGTCCTCTTGGGGGGGGGGGGCAGGAAGCGGAAGGGAAAAAAAGGACCCGAAAGAGCAGAAAATCAGTTTTAATTTAACGTAATATTAATCAGAGCAACTTTTCCTGCTTTGTGCAGGCTCCTGGCCTGCCCAGCTCTGGGGTCTGGCTTGGCGGTGGCTGCAATAAAAAGGCAATTACCCGAGTGTTTCGGGCAGGACACCCTTTCAGAGTCAATGACTGGCCCCCTCCCACCCTTCTGTTAGCCATGTGGGCTCTCCCCCTCCCCAATTTCATACCCCAGTGCACAGGCAGAGAGCGAGGGGCCCATGGGGCTGTCTTTGTTTGTTTTTTAAAAAAGGGGCGCCAGCACCCGATCAGCCAGCCCAGCAGTGCCAGGCTGGAGGCCCCACTAGGCCCTTCTGCCGTCATGTCATGGTCCAGCCCCTCCTCCCCAAGGCTCCCCACCCCAGAGGCACCTTAAAACACCCCTTGCCTTCCAGCAGGGGATCCGCAGTGCTATACTCCACCCTTGGGGCTCCTTAGGAAGAGCTGCTACAGCAGTAGAGAGGGTGCTGGGATAACGACCCATAATGTATAGGCTGCACCTCAGCTTCGCAGTCAGGTCTGCATCCACCCATACCAGCTCTCCATCATTCTGCAGCCCGCCCCCCCTCCCTCCTCCCTCCCTCGCCCGGCCCGGCCTGGCCGTCTCCTTCCACCCCCTCTGGGAGGGCTCCCTGGTCCTCCTCCCCATCTGCACACGGAGCGCTCTCTCCGGGTGTGCGCATCAATAGAGAGCTGCCGCTTTTCTCTCTCCTCCCAGGGGAACGAGTACTCCCTCCCAGCCCTGACCCCTGGGCTTGATGAAGTCAAGTCGAGTCTATCTGCGTCCACCAACCCCGAGCTGGGCAGCAACGTGTCAGGCACGCAGACATACCCCGTTGTGACCGGTAAGAGGGCTGCCGGGAGGGCGGGAGCACGGCTTTCAGTGGGAGCTCCTCAGCTCGTGCCTTCTGGGGTCCCCGAGGGACAATCTGCAGAGAGAGAGAGAGAGAGAGAGGCTCCAAAATACAGGGTGCTTCCTGAGTGGAGGCGTGCAGAAGTGTGGATAAGAAATTGCGGTCAGGGTCTCGGTGTGCTTCAGCCTGGAGAGAGGGGGCCATCGCTGGCTCTTTGTGCCAATCCTCTGACCTCTCTCTTTGCCCGTTTTCCTGCCTCCACCAAGGTGCCCGGCATTGTAAGCCTCTTACTCGGACCCATGCAGGAGAGTAAATAGGCCAGGCTGGCGAGAAGGGAGCATGAGTGCCCAGGGTCCAGCCTCCATACTCCTATGTCCCCAGGGTTGTTGGGAACCTGCTTTCCTCTCTCACTGGGCAGCCTTAGGGCTTTGGGACATGACAGCCAGCTCTCCGCTTATAGAAAAGCACAATTATCTCCGCCCTTTCCCGGCTCCCCAGAGAAATCACAGAGACCAGGGCTTGATCCAAGGCCGGACAGGTGAGGCCTGGCCCATAGTCAGTGCAGGGTCACCTAATCCAGGTGCTCCATGGACCAGGATCAGCAGAGGCAGCTGGAGCGAAAGGAGGCCGGGAGGTGGCGCGGTGAAGGGCCAGCCGATGGACGCGGGGCCTCAGAGCTGTGGGCTGTGGAAGGCACCTGGCACTGTAGAAGGGTTTCCAGGCCAGAAAGTGCCCAAGTGGGAGAGACACGCATCGAGGTGTTATTAAAATTCACCTAATTATTCTGGAGCTACTAAAGGCAATGTGCCGTTGGTTCCTTGGGAGACAGGGTGATTGAGAAGGGTCTCGGTGGGGATTGGGAGACACTGAGGCGTTACCTGCGGAGCGAGGCGAGCGGAGGCGGCCTGGGGACCCGGCGGCAGGGTGGCAAGCGCCCAGCATCACAGCCAGTGGCAAGTCCAGGAGCAGGCCCAGCCCGCTCGCTGTAAGACAGGGCCCTGGTTCTGACTTGGAGCTGCTGTGGGTATGGCTCAGGCCTAAGATGGGCAGCAGGTGTCCACCCAGCCACCACCGGGGAGGCTGGGAGAGCCCTGTGGTTAGCTTTCCCTCAGGCGGTGTCCTGAAACAACGTTTCCGGCCTGGACAGTGTTGAGCTCTGTGGCTAGACAATCAGAGGTGGAGTTCCGGCTGTGTCAGAGAACTGTTCGATCGGGCTTTTGAGAGTGACAGTCTTTGCTGGATCAGGACACGGCCTGTTACCACCTGACACTTGGCATGAGTTCTCCTCAGCTCAACTTGGAAGCTCTCTGAGCTGCTGGGTGTTGTGGCCCCAGGCAGGGATGTGGCCCAGGCCAGGCCACCTTCTTCTTGATCTGCCGAGAGTTACGGTGCCACTTCCCACTGGGGCCAGCCTCGGTAACTGGTGAAAGAGAGCCCAGGAGACATTTCTCTCATCCCAGCTGTGCTCCCCTGAGCCGGGGCCACAGTCCTGAAGGCAGGTGCTTCCTGGGCTGGAGAAATGGAACTTGGGGGCAGGGCTCCTGCTGCAGGAAAACTTGGGGCTGATGGAGAAAAGTCCCTCCACCTTGAGCCTCCCTGCTCGCCTCCCCTCTCCTCCCCCCACCCCCCCATGGCCCTGGAACAGTCCCAGCCCAGCCTGGGAACATCTCTGGCTGATCCATCTGGATCCAAGTGTGAGAAAAGTTCATTTCAGACCCAGCTTGACATTCCCAGGTGGCAAGTTAGCACTAACATCTCAATCTGTATGCGACATTTCAATCAAGCGAGGAGTAACAAAAGCAGAACCATTAACATTCGGAGCTGTTCACCAGTGGTAATGACGGGGAAACTCGCTCAGAAACTGGAAATTACCAAAAAGAGAGAAGTGTGTGGAGATGTGGGGGAGGGGAAGGGACAGGGGATGGGGGCAGGGAGTGATTTTTTCTACACTCAGGCCAAGATCCAGTGTTTGGATGAATGGTGCCATTACCCGAGAAAGGGCTCCTCATTCTTAAAATGTTTTTGCTGGCAATTAAGCGGCTGCAGTTATTGATCTTCGTTGATTTTATGTCCTCCTCATTTGCATAATCTATTAAAGATGAATGATTCATGATGTGTTTATTATGGGGACAAACAGAATTTGCTGAAGGTACCGTCAAGGTGAGACACAGGGCAGTGCCCAGAGATTTCATGGGCCATCTCAGGAGTGAGTCCAGCAGATGGGCCGTCAGGCCAGGACTTTGTGGGGAGCAGTGAGCAGTGATGTCAAGAGAGCAGACGCAGAGTTCTCTAGAAAGATGTGGGCATCTGGGAGAACCAGGCTCCAAGCATGACTGGGATCTGGGAGATGTATTTGTAGAAATTCCCTCCCAAGATTCTTGAAGAGCTGACTTGGCTTGTGGCTATGAAGGGCTTTGGTGGAGGAAGGAAAGGGAGGCCCTTTTAGGTAGGTATCTGGCCAGGTGTGTGCTCAATGTGAGCAGGCGAGGGCAGCCGGTGCCTACAGCCTGGCTTAGGCGCACCAGTTCAAGGAGCCCTCTTCCTTGCCCACGTCTCGGGCACCCAGCTCCTCTTCCCTGGGGACAGGCAGCTGCAGCTGCAACCTCCGGGGATGAGGCCTGAGGAAACCAGCCCAGAATGCCCTCGCCTGACTCGAGGAGCCGACCTTATTGATATTCCTGCCACCTCCTGGCACTGGAAGCTGATTTCAAACTTCACCAGCCACTTGATACAGCTGTTCCACAAGGTCAGGACTGAGAGGAGAGAGGAGCTTGGACTATTGTGTGGAGGGGAGAGTGGGGCCCAGTGGGCCAGGACACAGCTAATCACATTGCAAGCAAGGGTGGCTGCCAGAGGCTGGGGCTCGGCCCCATAGCCTCCCCTCCCCCCCTTCCATCATGGAACCAAGGAGAGAGACCGCTTTTTCTGGGTAGTGTTTGCAAGTTCTGCCGAGATTTTAATTTCCCTGCATCACAACTCAGCAAGCTGCCAAGTCAAGCTGGTTATTTAAATTTATCACCCACTTTCCCTTCCGCCGCTGGGCTGCTCTAGCTCAGCGGC
>PVJN01056486.1:0-12754 GCA_004026805.1 Lasiurus borealis | reverse complement strand
CAGGTTATATCTGCCCATGAGGCCACATGAGGGTGCACTGTCCATGGCCCATCCTGCCTGCTGAGAACAAGGTTGGGCTCTAGTGGACGCACTGTTCAGAGTCCTGCAGCAAGGATGGACTTGTGTATGGGGCTCAGGCTCCTTTCCAGCCTCTGGGACTGGTCATTTGTGTAGGTCATCACCCCATCAGCTTTGCAGTCCAGAATTCTGGTGGCCTCTTACTCAACCTGGGAATAGGGTCAGATTAGGGTCCTCCTACAGGCTCCCCAGGTCCTCTCCTTCCCCTTTGGGGTCACCACCAGAGATAAGTGAACCCAGGAAGGACTTATAGAGTAGATGTCACCTGTCTTTTCCTTTACTTATTTCGACTGCCTATAGTCTACACTTAACTATTGTTCTTAAGTGCCACTTCCATCCATCCATCCATCCATCCATCCATCCATCCATCCATCCATCCAATAATCATGTCCTGCATAGCCCCTGCTTGCCAAGCCTGGTGTTAGACACCGGGAAAGAAACATTAAGAAGACCTGGGCTGGATCAGTGTCTCAGCTATTTTGTGCTTTGGATGCTTCCCTCAAGGCAGAGAGAAAAGCCGGCAGGGCTCCTGTGTCTGACCTAAAGAAACCATGAGCTCACATGCAGCATGAAGTCAGCAATGGACCTCAAGCCTGCCTTGACTTTACTCCTTCCCCCTGGATCCATTGAGTAATGCCTTTATCGCTCTCTACCTTCCTGAATGGTCTTTATCTTAAAACATTACAGCCTCCTGTTATCAATGTATTGTTAGGCAGAAGGTCTTTTTTTTCTTCCGCATAATTACAATGGAAGGAGTCAGAGCATTTACAGTTCTTTGCAGTATCCCAGGGATCAGCAAGTAAGGAACCCTCCAATCCAAAAAAGGGGCATTGGCTCCCCCTTACCAAGGACATAGGCCATCATCTGATGCCAGCCCAGAGGACAATTGGGGAGAAGTTGGCATTTGCAGGCTCAGTCCTGCTGTTTCTCTGCTAGTGTCACCACTGTTTGTCAGGTATACAGGCTGTTATGGGGTTGTGCAGGGGACCCACAAATTTGAAAGAAGACTGGGAGTGATGTGGCAGAGGGAGAAGCTCATTTTCTGGAAGGAGGCTTATACCATAACATCAACTCTCCTCCTATCCTTGAGGCTAATGGATATTGTGAGGTCAAAACAATAATATTTCTTAAGATTTGAAAGGCTACTGCTTTCCAACTTCATGTGTGGTTTTGATAATCATATGAAGCATGGCTACCAAGAGGAATGGAAGGGCCCAGTAACAGAGACAGAAACACCCTCCAGTTCCGCTCAGAAGTGGGGCCTCAAGCCCAGAGGAAACCCAGAGAACCCAGAGGGGACCTTTCCCTCCTTGTGAGGCACTGTGTCTTGGGAACCAGATTGTCTTCCTCTGTAAATACAGTCCCCACTTCTGGAGTGGACACTTGCCTCTTTCACATTCAAGGCTGTTTTGAATTCTTGCAGGTTGATCTCCCGATCTTCTCCAGCAATGGTCTCAAACTGTTGTGTCACCCACTGAAGCCACTTAGCATCCTCCTTGGCACTCATGATACTGAGAGACAAAGGAGACAGGTTTATGAATTTGGGATGGTCTAGGGCAGTGGTTCTCAACCTTCCTAATGCCACGACCCTTTAAGACAGCTCCTCATGTGGTGGTGACCCCCAACCATAAAATTATTTCCGTTGCTACTTCATAACTGTAATTTTGCTACTGTTATGAACTGTAATGTAAATATCTGATATGCAGGATGTATTTTCGTTGTTACAAATTGAACATAATTAAAGCATAGTGATTAATCACAAAAACAATATGTAACTATATATTGTGAAATATTTCTTTCTAATTACAAAGAAATGAAATTTTTGTCTTGAATCGTGGTGTAGCATGGGTAACAGTCTTCATATGACAATAGTAAACTACTTTGCTACATTTTGCTACACCGAGGAGCAGTGTGTTGGTTCCTAAGACCATGGGAAATAGGTGTTTTCCAATAGTCTTAGGCGACCCCTGTGAAAGGGTCGTTTGACCCCCAAAGGGGTCGCGACCCACAGTTTGAGAGCTGCTAGTCTAGGGCTTATAGTGGTCCCAGGACCTCTGCCTTCCTCTAACTAGGGCCATGGGCCTCCCAAGAGGGTTGAGTCAACTTGGGCCATGGAAGAGGAGCCTCCACACAGGTGTTTCTTTATATTTTTAAGACCCTGTCTCTTCCTTTCATCTAGTACTAGTGGCCGGATGCACGAAATTTGTGCACATTAAAAGGGGATTAATTAGAGGAAATAATTTAATATTGCTATTTGCCCTTTCTCTATAATAGAAGTTTTAGATATGAAAGAAAATTATAAAATTATAAAATGTATATGAAAATCTTCCTCCTTTCAGAGTCAAGTCCCTGCCCACCCACATTGTGTCTCAAAATCACATGAGACCCAGATATGGCTGGCCCACACCACCATTGGGCTAGATACAGACCTGGCCAGTCCCACTCTTGTCAAGCTTTGCCAGGCAGGGGATGTAGCTTCAGGTCCCCTGACTCAGCACCAGGACTGGGGATGTGGCTTGAGGTCCCTCAGCCCAGACCAGGGTGGGGGGCATGCCTTGAGGTTCCCTGTCAATCCCCCTAGGCGGGAGTGGGGCACAGCCTGAGTTCCCCTGACCCAGCACTTGGTGTGCACCTTAAGATCCCCTGTCAAGCCTTGCTGGGTGGAGAGCTTGGCCTGAGGACCTCAATCAAGCTCCACCAGGCAGGAGGGTGCAGTCTCAAGTCCCCTGGCCCGGTGCTGGGGAGGAGGGTGTGGCCTGAGGTCCCCCAGCCAGGTGGTGAGGTAGGGGGTATGGTCTGAAGTCGTCTGTTATGTCCACTTGGTGGGGGCTGCCATCTGAGGTTCCTGGCCTGGCACTGGGGTTGGGGGAGCAGTCTGAGGTCCCCTAGCCCAGCACCAGGATGGGAAGTGCACCTTGAAGTCCCCCATCAGGCCCTGCTGGGCGAAGGGAATGACCTCAGGTCTCCTGGCCTGGAGCTGGGGGCTGGTGGGGGGGGGATTACGGCCTGAGGTCCTCTGTCAAGCCCTACAGGGGCAGGGAGGGCTTAGCCACAGGTCCCTGCTGATTGCTCATTAAGGTTCCTTATGGGAACTTGGCTTCAGCTGTGGGTGCAGCCATCTTTGTGATGGAGTGATGATCAATTAGCACATTCCCTCTTTATGAGATAGGATCATTTGGCCCAGGCTTATGTCTTTTCAGGTATTAGGATGATAGGGCTCCAATGAAATGAACCCTGAACTACAGAAATAAGTTTAGAGAATGGCATGCTCCCAGAGTGATGTTAAGAGGATGACAATGACTTTCCACTCACATTTATACAACTCTATACTATCTTCCAAAAACTTCCCACCCACTATCTATTTTGGTCTCTGTGGCAATCTGATGGAATATGCCATTTTATAAGGAAGAAATAAGCTCAGAGCAGTGGAGTAATTCAGCAAAAGTTATTCAGCAAGTTAGACACAAAGCTCAAATCCAAGGCCGATGTTTTTTACATCATGCCCCAGAGCCTCCACCCTCTGATTGAACACTTCTAATACAAGCCACACCAAGATTCAGACCCCAGATTTTGATCCTTCAGGTCCAAGACTTATTCTACAATAACCCAAGGGTATCACCTGTTTAAAACCCTCAGAGGTGAGCTAGCTATCCAGTGATCTGAAAAGAGGTAAAAAAAGAAGGATCTCTTATCCTTTGAGATATCCTGAAGGGACCTGGGGAGTATTATGCTAAGTGAAATAAGGCAATCAGAGAAAGATAAGTATCACATGATCTCACTCATGTGAAATCTAATGAACAAAATAAGCTGATGAATAAAATAGATCCAGAGGCACTGAATCCTGGAACAGACAGATGAATCTCAGAGAGAATGCAGGGAGGAATATGGGTGGAGAGAGATTAACTGAATGACAGTGACTCTTTCAGCAAGGCTATCATTCAAAATAGATGGTGAAATAAAGAGCTCTCCAGACAAAAAGTGGCTTAAGGAGTTTATCACCACCAAACTAACACCACAAGAAATGCTAAAGGAACTGCTGTAATGAGAAGAAGAAATATATATATAGAGAGAAACATAGGCATAAAGAATTAAAATGGGCCCAGCTGGCATGGCTTGGAGGTTGAGCATTGACCTATAAACCAGGAGATTATGGTTTGATTCCTGGTCAGGGCATATGCCTGGGTTGCAGGCTTGGTCCCCAGTAGGGGACATGCAGAAGGCACTGATAGATGATTCTCTTTCATCATTGATGGTTCTCTCTCTCCCTCTCTCTTTCTCTCTGAAATAAATAAAAATCTATTTTTAAAAAAGAAGAATTAAAAGGACAATAAATAAGCACCTATTTATAATAATAAAAGCATAGTATGCTAATTAGACTGGATGTCCTTCTGGATGACCTTCTGGATGAAGCTGGGGTGGCAAGGAAAGCTGGTCCTGGGTGCCTGCTGGCAGCTGAAGGAAAGCTCAAGTCCCAAAGGGAAGCTGGTGCCAGCATCCAGGGGAAGGAAGGCCTACTCTTGCACAAATTTCATGCATTGGGACTCTAGTAAATAATAACCTTAAATGTAAATGGATTAAGTACTTCAATAAAAAAAAATAGGGTAGCTGAATGGATACAAAAACATGAGCCAATTATATGCTGTGCATAAGAAACCCACCTCAGAACCAAAGACTTACATAGGATAAGAGTGAAGGAATGAAAAAAAATTTCCATGCAAATGGAAACACAAAAAGCTTGGGTAGCAATACTCATAGCTAACAAAATAGACTTCAAAATGAAAGCCATCACAGGAGATAACAAAGGCCACTACATAATACTAAAGAGATCAATCCAACAAGAGTAAACTCTGGTAAACATATATGCACAATACAGGAACACCTAAATATACACTGAGTGGCCAGATTATTATGATCTCTGAATGCATAATGAACTGGCCACTCAGTGTATATACTATATAATAAAAGGCTAATATGCAAATTGTACCCTCATCCAGGAGTTCGACCAGCAGTCAGGCCAGCCAACTGCCCATGTCCCCTCCCCCTGGCCAGGCTGGCTGGACCCCACCCATGCATGAATTTATGCACTGGGCCTTTGATATATATATACAGAGACACAGAGAGAGAGAGACTTTTAGGGAAAGATTGGCAGCAATATGGTTATAGTAAGGGACTTTAACACCCCCACTGACTTCACTGGATAGATCTTACAGACAAAACATTAACAAGGAAACAGTGATTCTAAATGACCCACTGGATCAGATGGAAAGTGAGTTTTATAGAACATTTCACCCCAAAGCATTCTTCTCAAGTGCACATGGGTCATTCACAAAGACAGACTGCATGTTGGGACACAAAACAAATCTCTATAAGTTCAAGAAGATTGAAATCATATCAAACACCTTCTCAGATCACAATGGAATAATTTAGTAATCAACTATAGTAAAAACACTTAAAAACATTCAAATACATGGAGCATATTACTAAACAATGAATGGCTTACCAATGAGAACAAGAAATAAATACCTCCTGGAAACAAATGAAAATAAACACACAACAACCCAAAATCTATTTGACACAGCAAACACAGTCCTGAGAGGGAAGTTCATAGAACTAAGGGATATCTCAAAAAAATAAGAAATATTAATAATAAACTAATTAACCCTACAAAGTAAAGAATTAGAAAGAGAAGAAGAAAATCCCAGAGTGAGTGGAAGAAAGGAAATAATAAAAATTAGAGCAGAAATTAATGACATAGAGAGAGAAACCAAGATGGCAGCATAGGTGAACACCTAAACTGCTGCCTCACACAACAATTTCAAAACTACAGCTAAAAGACAGAACAGACATAATCCACAAGAAAGCTGGCTGAGTGGAAATTCTCCAACTAGAAGGAAAGAGAGGGGCTAACAGAGACTCAGAGGAGCTGCAAAAAGCTGAAGTACAGAGACACGTGCATAGAGAGGATGGGCAGCAGAGTGCCTGGCTGGCTTCTTCTAGCAGGAAGGAAATAGAGACTCCCGACTGCACTGAACCCCAGTTCCGGGTGAGAATCATATGGGGGAAGTCTGGACTGTCAGAAAAAGGGAGGAGTGCATGGAAACTCAGGAGAACCGTGAAAGGCAGAGGTCTGGAGGTGCGTGCATGCGAATGCATGCAGAAAGGACTGACTACTGATTGTGCCACTGGCTTTCTCTAGCAGGAGGAAGACAGACCCTCCTGACTGCGCTGAACTCCAGTTCTGACTGTACTGAACCCCAGTTTTGGGTGAGACATTGGGGACCCAGACTCAGACAGGTCCCCAGAGCGCAAGGGAATTCAGGGTAACTGTGAAAGGCAGAGGTATGGAGATGTGCAGAGAGGACTTCAGCGATTACTAAGGGACACTGAGACCCAGTGGCATCATAAGGAAGGGCTGACAGGAAGCCAAGGCTGTCTGCTCAGTCCTGAGACTCCACCCCATCCAAGCCGAGCACAGAGGCTTTTGCAATTTTGCAAGTCTTGTCTCATAAGGCTGACTTCAACACAGAAGTTCTCCCAGCATAGACACGCTGATCCTCACAGCCAATTGTCCTGAAGGTCATTTCCCCCAGTGATACCAACAACAAACAAGACTTAACTACAACAAGGCTGTACACACAGTCCACTAAAGGGGTGCACCAAGAGTGTCCACCTCAGGTAACTGGAGAGGTGGAGCTATGGGGCCATATAGGACAACTAGCACACAAAGCTACTCTACAAACTTAGGGAAGCAGAAAAAATGTGGAGACAAAGAAACAGATAAAAAATGAAATAAATGGAGGAAAACAAACAACTAGCTATAGAGTTCAAAACCACGGTTATAAAGGTTTTCAAGAATTTCCTAGAAAATGTTGATAAATTTAGTGAGACCCTAGAGAATATGAAAAGGACCAACTAGAAATTAAACATACACTGACTAAAATAAAAAATATTATGCAGAGACTCAAAAGCAGACTAGAGGAAGGCAAGAATCAAGTCAAAAATTTGAAATACAAAGAAGCAAAAAACACTCAACTGGAAAAGCCAAAAAAAAGCAAAAATTTGAAGGTAGTGTAAGGAGCCTCTGGGACAACTTCAAGCACACTAACATCAAAATTATGGGAGTGCCAGAAGAAGAGAGAGCAAGATACTGAAAACCTAGTTGAAAAAATAATGACTGAAAACTTTCCTCACCTGGTGAAAGAAATAGACTTACAAGTCCAGGAAGCGCACAAAACCTCAAACAAAAGGAATCCAAAGAGGACCACACCAAGACACATCATAATTAAAATGCCAAGAGTAAAAGACAAAGAGAGAATATTAAAAGCAGCAAGAAAAAAACAGTTAATCAGAGATAAGAAAAAATTAAAGGAGTTAATCACCACCAAACCAGTGTTATATGAAATGCTCAAAGGTGGTAAAGATAAAAAATTATGAACAACAAATACATATCTATCAACAAGTGAATCTAAAAATCAAGTGAATTAAAAATCTGATGAATAGAATAAACTGGTGAATATAATAGAACAGGGGCATAGAAAGGTGTGAATTGACAATTCCCAGGGGGAAAGGGGTGAGGAGGATGCCAAAAGAGACAGGGCAAAAATTGTAAACCTATGGATGAGGACAATGGTGGGGAGGTAAGGGCAGAGGGTGGGGTTGGAACTGAGTGGAGGGGAGCTATGGTGGGGGGGAAGAGGAACAATTTTAATAATCTGAACAATAAAGATTTATTAAATTTAAAAAATAAAAGCAGCAAGAGAAAAAACAGTTATTTACCTACAAGGGAGCACCCATACGATTGTCAGCTGATTTCTCAACAGAAACTATGCAGGCCAGATGGGCATGGCAAGAAATATTCAAAGTGATGAATAGCAAGAACCTACAACCAAGATTACTCTACCTAGCAAAGCTATCATTCAGAATTGAAGGTCAGATAAAAAGCTTCACAGGTAAGAAAAAACTAAAGGAGTTCATCAATACCAAACCAATATTATATGAAATGCTGAAAGGTACTCTTAAAGAAGAGGAGGAAGAAGAGAAAGGTAAAAATAAAAATTATCAACAACAAATACATATCTATCAACAAGTGAATCTAAATATCAAGTGAATTAAAAATCTGATGAACAGAATAAAATGGTGAATATAATAGAAACAGGGGCATAGAAAGAGAGTGGACTGACAATTACCAGAGGGGAAGTGATGAGGGGGATGCAGGAAGAAACTGGACAAAAATTGTACACCTATGGATGAGGACAATGGAGGAGAGGTAAGGGCAGAGAGTGAGAAGAGAAGCAGGTGGAGAGGAGCTATGGTGGGGAAAAGAGGAACAATTGTAATAAACTGAATAATAAAGTTTTATTAAATTAAAAAAAGATCAGAATATAAAAAAATTAGTGACATAGAGGCTAAAAATATACAAAAAAATGAATGAAATCAAGAGCTGATTCTTTGAAAAGATAAAGATTGATAAACCTTTAGTCATATTCATCAGGAAAGAAAGAGAAGGATTCAAATAAAACCAGAAATGAAAGTGGTAAAGTAACACCTAGTAACACAAAAATACAAAGGATTGTAAGAAAATATTATGAACAACTATATGCCAATAAACTGGACAATGTGGATGAGATGAGTAAATTCCTAAAAAATATTATCTCCCAAAACTGAATCAGGAAGAATCAGAAAACATGAATAGGCCAACAACAACTGATGAAATAGAAGCAGTAATTAAAAAAAAAAAAAAAAACTCCCAGCAAACAGAAGCCCTGCTCTGGATGGCTTCACAGGGCTTCAAAGAACAATTAATACCTATCTTCCTCAAACTATTCCAAAAATTCCAAGAGGAAGGAACACTTCCAAGCTCTTTTTATGAGGCCAGCATTCTTCTAATTCCAAAACCAGATGAAGACACTTCAAAGAAAAAGAACTACAGGCTAATATCTCTGATGAACATAGATGCTAAAATCCTCAACAAGGTATTAGCAAATCAGATCCAGCAATATATTAAAAATTTCATACACCATTATCAAGTGGCATTTGTTCCAGGAATGCAAGGCTGGTACAATATTTGCAAATCAATAAATGTGATGCATTACATAAACAAATTGAAAGACAAAAATCACATGATCATATCAATAGACACAGAAAAAGCATTCTACAAAATCCAACAGCCATTTTTTACACATTAAAAAAAAATCTTAGTGAAGTGGGAATAGAGGGATCATATCTCAACATAATGAAATCCATATATGACAAACCTACAGCCAACATCATATTCAAAGTGCAAAAACTAAAACCATTTCCCCTAAGAGCAAGAACAAGACAGGGATGTCCACTTTCGCACTCTTACTCAACATAGTACTGGAAGTCCTAACCACAGAGATCAGACAAGAAAAAATAAAAGGCATCCAAATTGGAAAGGAGAAAGTAAAACTCTCATTATTTGTAGATGATATGAGATAGTACACAGAAAACTCTAAAGACTCCACACAAAAAAACTACTAGATTTAATAAAGGAATTTAGCAATGTAGCAAGATACAAAATTAACAACCAGAAATCAAAGGTATTTTTATACACCAATATGAATTGTCAGAAAGATAAACTAGGCAAATAATCCCATTAAAAAATTAAGATACTTAGGAATAAAATTAACCAAGGAGGTAAAAGACTTGCACTTGGAAAACTACAAGTTGGTTCTTTGAAAAGACTAAATAGAAAATCATGATTAAGAAAGAAAGTGAAACAAAACAAAAACATTATCATTAATAAAGACAATAAGACTCCAGGAAAAGTTAGGGTTACAGAAATATAAGAGTATCAAGTGCAAATATAAGAGTATTGGTGACTTTAGAGAAATAAACTAATTTCAAGAAGTAACAACCTGAGTTTACCAATAAACCTTTAAGAAAGTAGAAAGGCAGTTAAATGTCAATCACTTAAAATAATGTTAGACCCACCTTATTTTTATAACTGAGTTATATCTAATCTTCAAAGAATAAGTCCAATATCAAACTATTTCAGACTATAGAAAATAATAGCAAGATTTCCAACTTACTTTACAAAGCTAGCGTACAAAAAATATTCCAGACAAATTTAACTTATAGAGATGCAAAACCCCAACTAAATATAACCAACCTAAATCCTGAAGCCTATTTTAAAATAAATAATCTACTGTCATCAAGAAAGGCTTACTCCAGAAAAATATGGATAATGAGTGACTATTATGAAATCTCTTCACAGCCCTCTGCAGTGGTCTGTTAGAGAATAGTGGTCCAGCACCCTTGCTGCCCTCTCCCTCCCCTACTCAAAAAAGGAAGAAAAGAAAAAAGAAAACAATAACAAAGAACAGTGGCTCATCAGAAATAGAGAGAGTTTGCTAAATTACAACTTTGGGGTGGGACCCAAGAATCTGCACATTTAACCAACACCCTGGATGTTTGTGACCCATGCAGGGAAGCCCAGGCTCACATCTGGATAAATGAACTGCACCCTGAGAGTTCATCAGTTCTTACTCTTTCTTGACCTTTCAATACCTCACAGGAAGACATTCCAGAAAGCAGAGAGAACTCTGGGAAATTCACTGCTTAAAAGTGCTCACTAACCCAGGAGAGTGGAGATGGGGTATCTGGGGCTCACCTGCCTCTTCTCAGAAATATTAGTGTCAGCCTGCAGAATCAGAAAGGTAACTCTGGGAAAGGGATGGAGGAGAGACTGAAACAGCTGGTGACAGGTGGGGATGAAGGCATGGGGGAAAGAAGGCAGCACCAATGGAGACGAAGTCCTGACAAGAGCTGGGGCTCTTCAGAGTCCAGACCTCCAGGGAATAACGTGTTCACAGAGGCCAGAACTGTCCCCAGGAGATAGGATTACAGGTCCAGCCTGGCTTCACATCAACTGAGTAGCTCACCACTGCACTCTGGTTTCCCCATCTATAAAATGTGATAAGCATCCCTCCATCCAAGGACTTCTCTGAGGACCAAATAAGATGCTATTCAGAAAAGCTCAACTGGCAAGCACTATATAAAGGTTAGCTCTTGTTATTAGTCTGCCTTGGCCAATTGCTTATTTTACAGATGAAAAAACAGGCCCAGAAAGGATTGCTGACTTACCCAAGATTGCACACTTTGGTAGTAACCAAGCAAGAGCAGAGCATAGGTTTTCTGACTTCTAGGCAGACAGTCACTCATTGTAGATGCCCCAAAAGGCCAAGAACTATCTCTTTCCATTGTCCCTGACTTGGAAAGCTTGACATAAGAGTCACTCACCCTTTGCAGCCTTCAGGGTCTGGCTGGGCTGGGTCTCCTGGCATGCTCATCCTTTCTCCTGTTTTCTAGAGAACACAGGTTCCAGAGAAACTGCTGTCCCTACAGCAGCCTGGGTGTTGGAGCCCAGGACTCACTTCTCCCCCAACTCCTCCTTTTCCTGGCTTCCTAAATAGTTGGCCACACCCATAGCCTCTGTCTTTCATGTGATGGCTAGTGGCAGGCTTGGTCCAGAGAAATTCCAACAAGGAAGCCTGGTGCAGAGGTGGGGCAAGACATTCACTGGGAAGAATTTTGGCTTTCTTTCTCCTGGCTCTGTGTCTTCCACTTACCCTCCCTCAAGGAGAATGCACAGATGTGAGAACTAGAAAGGTATCATGGGAAAAAAATCACCCACAACTCCAGGCAGACCCTACTTGGTGCCAGGAGAAAGAGATGAAGAGCATCTTGGTTTTCCCCCACAAGGGTTTGCACTGTGATGACAGCATTTTAGGAGTTCAGCCTCATGATCTGAGCTTCATTTGGCCTTGTCTTAGAATCAGGATGGGAAAGCCCTTCAAGGTCATAGACTTCAACCAATCCTTTTTTCATTTCCCTCCCTCTTCCACCCTTCCCCAAGCACACCTGTGGTCACTGGTCCCGACTTGCATCCCTCCAGGCACAGAGTGCTCACTTGCTTAAGAAGCAACAATGTGTGTGTATTGGGGGGCGGTCGGGGGTGGGGGTAGAAAAGGATGCTTTGACTGTTCAAATAGTCTTCCTCATACTAGAGTGAAGACAGAAATAGAAAAAAATCTATTAAACACTTTCAGAAATGAAGTGTGGTGAATGGAAAATTCTTTTGAAAAAACAATTAAGCCAAGCAGTTAATATGAATTATGCTTTCAAGTTATGGCCAATTAAGGGAGAAAAGGAAGAATGAGAAGAGGTGAACCAGAGTTGCCTGTATGTCATTGTCATTGTCATTATATGTGCTTCTCTCTGGCTACCTCACTGGACTATGAGCAAGGTCTCGTTAATGTAGAATCTCAGGAAACTAGCACTGAGCTCAGCACATAGTGGGCATTCAAGTACATTTGTGGAGTGAATACACCAGCCCCTATTCAACTAATACTCATGAACTACTTACCATGTGCAGGTCCTGTCTGAGTGTACAAAGATGAGTAAAATAATCCAACATGACAAAGGCAGATACTGAAGTGTGCCAAAAACAGAGCAACAGCACTTTCCAGTGGAAGTGACTGATCTGAAATGGGTTTTAGAATGTGAATAGGAGTTTGCTGGGTGGAAAAGGGAAAAGAAATTCTGAACAGCTGGAAGACCAAATACAAAGGCATGAAGCTGAGAGTGCATTCTTAGAGAGTGCATTCTCTAAGCCCAGTTCAGGTATAACTAAGTCCCATGGGAAGGGGCAAGC